>JAPDSC010142282.1:0-12398 GCA_026290005.1 Latrodectus geometricus
AAACCAAGAAATCAACACTAATAAAAATGAAATTTTTGTTGTAAAGAGATACATTCTATCTTTTGATTTGGAAAATAGAATTTTCTACAGAATAAAATTTTCTAACATTAAAAAGTCTCCACACATCTTTTATTGGTATAAACTTCACTCCATTCTTTTCTTTCACAATCGTTAAAAACTTAACAAATTGACTTTTTTGTAGAAAGATAAATACAGAATAAAATAGCATGGCCCGAATTACTGCTTTTTAGTGGGTGCTTTGCACGATGACTATGGTCATAAATAACACGGTAACTATGGTAAAAGATATAGTACAGATGAACAAATAAACTATACTGTAACAGACACAGAAACAAAAAAAATGAATGAGTACTAAATAATACATAAAACACCAGGTGAAATAGTTATTAATTTTATTATAGATATCTGCCAATTATTAAGTTGGTGATTTGCAACATGTTGATTTAAACTTTAGAAACATGATTTTGATTTCGAAAATTTTACAATTCGCAGATGCCCTTCTGGAACAATTGATGCAATTGTTATAAATAAATAGAAGAAAATCTTCCTTTCCTTTAAAGTTAAAAATATTTTTCACACCGAAATTTCACGAGTTAGCTGTTACCTGACTATCACCATCTGTAGCAGTAAGTCTCTTAAGTAAGTTTAAATTAATAAAATATATGTATTGAAAGAAATTACTTTTTAAATTAAGATAATAGGATGATATATCTACATATTTTAAATATTATTTGGAAGGAATGTAAGTAAGTAAATAGGCAATTCCATTTTTATATATGCAGCAATAAATAATTTTGAAAATACCGAAAGAGCAAGGTTGATTTGAATGTATTGAATATATAAGTATTTAAAATGTCAAATATGGAATAACTATTTGTATTCTTATATTTTGTGTATATATTTCGCATTAGAGTGATACAATGGCAACAATTAGGACAGATGCTAAATTAATCGCTATTTAATGGAAGATAAAATTTTAAAAGCAGAAAACACTCATCCCGATAAACATGCATACATGTATACGTGTGTGCGTGTCGAGCTGAGAAAATTTAAAAATCTTAAAAAAGAATTACATCATTGCTTTATTTCAGTCAAAAGATACAACTACGATATTATAACACATAATTCTGAATCAATGAAACACGTTTTTCTTTTATTTTCTAAACATAGTCACGTGATTACTAATGGTCAAAATACTCTGTAATACTCTTCGCACTGTACTTTTTAAATCATTATAAAGTTAAATCTGATTTTATCACGCTGAGAACAGAGTTCACACACGGAACTGATTTAAAAAAATATTTGTGTTTCTTCAGAAACTTATTTATTGATTGTTTATATTATAAATTGTATGATGTTTTGAAAATTTTCGAAGTTGATCACTTTATTTATACATTTACTGAGAGAGACCAAAAGGACGTTCATTAAAATAATGATTTTGCAAATAAGGAATACGAAGCCAAAGAATGTTGTTGTCAAAAATCTATTTCTTTTCAAACTTAATATAATCCTTTGATGTTTAATCACCACTTTTACAACTATTTCGGTTTCATTATTATTCAAAATTTACTTCTTTTTATATTTATTTTGATCGACTTCAAATATTTCAACAAATACTGCTGACAACAATAACGGAAAACAAGATGGCGCGAAATCTGTTTGGAAATACTTTTATGCGGTGGCAATTTGTCATTTAAGTAAATCGGAACTAGTTTACCAGTTGAAACTAACTAGTAAACTAGTTCCGATTTACTTAAATGACAAATTGCCACCGCATAAAAGTTCAAATGAGATTTAATAGTCCTTGAAAGTGCAGAGAACATTCGATGATAGTTGTATTTTAAAGTGAGTGAGTCACACTTTGAAAATCAAAAGAGCCTTATTTTCCAAAGCTTTGAAATGAATTAATTGAAATGAATTTTCCTTTTAAGGACAGATTTGTTCATAAATTCCGTCAACAAGTAACAATCATGTAACAGAAAAATATGCAAAACATGGTTTCAAAAGGTTTTTCCAAAACAAACGTTAAATCAATACTAAAAACGTTTATTAGAACTAAAATATAATAAACATTGCAAATACAAAATTTAGGAACATTTGTCTTTGACCATTAATATGAAATATTAATATAACGTAGTTAATTGTAGGAAAACATTTACGAAGATCCCAGAAAAGAACAAATTTAAAAAAATTCAAGCTAAACCAAGTAAAAAAAAATCTAGTGGTTCCACTGAAAATTAAATTACTTTTTAAAGTTTAACCGATTTTGCTATTTTTATTAATATAAAGTTACTCGAAATGTAAAGTTAACATACTGCTGTAATGTGTACAATAGTATTTTTCATGCTATTAATTCACACACTCTCTCTATCTCATTATATATATATATATATATATATATATATTCAACTCAAATTTTCTATTGTTTAAAATATATTTTTTTATTTTTCCATAAAAGTAAAAATATTTCTTTTAAGTTGCTTGTTATGATACTTGTTATTTCACAGTTTTTTTTAAAAAATAATTCATTAATTAAATTTAATTGATTATTTTTAGTTTTATATGGAAGAAAAATAAACTAATTCCGTAGTGGTGCCCTCTGTTGACGTCAATAGTTACTATTTTCAACTGAACATTTCTTACTCTTCATGCTTGAATTTATTTATTTTCATTATCTTGTGAAAGGAATTAATTACTTCCTTTGAAAATTCAACTATTTTTTTTTAAATAAATTAGTGTGAGAGATGGATAATGTGTATGTACGTGTGAGAGAGAGAATTTTTTTCTAATTCAAAAAATGTAATGAATATTACTTATAAAGGATTTTCTGCAGTATAGTGAAATGAAAAATTAGTTTTGCAATAGAGATTGCTGGTACAGCGTCAGGAAGTAACGTCATGTTTTTGGATCGAATCTAGTCGAAGCATAAAAATAATCGAAACAACAAACTAAACAAACAGAATATATTAACGGTATAAATCATTGCTTCACAAACAGACAATGTGAAATTTAATAAAAAAAAGTAATTAACATAAAAAATTTTATTGTTGACCCAATTAGGAATTCAATAACATTTTTTTTAATATATATTACTGGTTCATTGTATATCTACTTTTCTCTTCACATATCTTCGGAAATTTTATACGAGTAAAACAAACATTTAGGAACATATTGCAATAAAATATATCATCATAAATGTATAATTTTAAGCAGTGATTGATATAATAGTAATGCCTTTTCACATAATCTTACAATTAATTCCAAGTACTGACAAAATAATAATTTCATTAATCGAAGTTGTATAAACATGGTGTAATTGGTTATCAACTAAAAACTTTTGAATAAGAACGGCACCATAACCATGGATGCTGGCGTCACAATGAATTTCGATTTCACTTTGAGGGTTAAGAATTGTAAGAACGGGCTCCGTGGATAAAATATGTTTCAATTGGTTAAAGGGTTTTCTTTCATTTTCACCAATTTTAAAATTAGACTCTTTTCTCAACAAATCACTTTAAGGTCTAGCAATAATACAGTAATTCTTAATAAATTTTCGAAAATATCCGGTCAATCCTAAAAATCTCGGAACGTCTTTTGTATTTTTTGGTTCGGGAAAACTATTTACAGCTTTAGTTTTATATGTTGACGGATTTAATTTACCATTTACTATTTTATAGCCTAAAAATTTTATTTCACGTTTCAAAAAACTACATTTCTTTAAGTTCAATTTAAGTCCATAATCCGACGCAGTTTATAGGACAATTTTAAGTTTTTTAATACCTTCGGTTTCGTTTTTGTCAGGAATAATTATGTCATCCATATAAATCACTATAACACCTTCTTTCAATAATTGTCGAAACACATTATAGATGTACTTTTGAAAAGTACTCGGAGAATTAATCAATCCAAATGGGCATTTCAAAAACTCATATTGACCATTGAGTGTAACGAATGAAGTATATTTACAAGAACTTTCCTCAACGTCAACATGAAAGAAACCGTTTTTTAAATCCAAAACTACAGAAGAATGTTATTTATCTATTACGTCTTCGATAAGTGGCAAAAGGAAATGTTCACGAACCGTTTTTTTTTTTTTTATCAAGCCGTCTGTAATCAATGCAAAATCTATAGGAATTATCTTTCTTCTTAACTAATACGACAGGTGAAGAGAAATCGGTAGAACTATTTCGAATTATCCCCTTAGCTAACCATTCTTCAATTTGAGCTTCAACTATTTTTTCCTCAAAAGGTGATAGTCGTCGGGGGGAAGAACAAATTGGTATTTCATCTGTTAAATTAATTTTCACATCAACAGTTTGAATTTTACTAGGAACATAATTTTTTATTATTGAATGTATTTCAGAACACAGTGATTTATCCTTAATGTGACTTAAATCAATTTCTGATTCATCATTGAGATTTAGGAAATTAATAAAAAAATTATCTTTTTCATTCTGGCTAGTGTGAAACTAAACGCCATTAGTTGAAACTATTAAAGTACCTTGATTAATAATATCGGTTCCTACAATTAAATCAAAACTTCATCAATTATAACAAAATGATGACGTTTTGTCAGGAGTCATCATTTATAACAAAAATATTTATGTTAACTTCTGAATAATCAATTTCAACTTCTGATTAAAATAACCTTGTGATTTAATTGATGTTATTACTAAACCAGTCAAAGAAATAAGAGACGATTGTAAATTAACAGTGTCTTTAATTTTATTAAACAAACTCTTTTTCAAAATGGTTTTCTGACTTCCAAAATCAATTAATGAAGTTATATTCAGAGTAGCAATTTTAACATCTTTAAGAATTAAATTTTGAGAACTGATAGCATTTATCAGGTTGATCATCAAAAGATCTCGTTTCTTTTAGTTTCGGGCGTTCTGAAGTTTTAGGACCAAATAATTGACAAGAAAAACACTTTAAACCTTTATCTTTATGAACACAATATTTTGAAATATGCGAACGTGAACCACAGTTATAACACATTCTTTTTCTTGAATCTATCATTGAAATGTATCATTATTTTCATGCTTTGAGTTATATTCATCAAAACCATCATCTTTAATTGATTTTTATAAGAAGAATAAGATCTAAAATTAGAGTCATGTTTTGCTTTCATTTTATCGAAAGCATATTTACTCTTTGCTGCGTCACTTTTTATTGCTTCATACACTTTAAGCCTATTTTTAAATTCTATTAAGTTTTTACAACCTTATAATATAATTTTATTTTCGTGTTTATCATTTAGTCCCTTAATCACGCAATGTATTAATGTGGCGTCATCAATTTTTCCTGAGAAATAAAACTCTTTCATTTTTAAAAAATATTCCTGAACGGATTCCGAATCTTTCATTTTTCTTTTACTTAGTAATTCGTGAAGATTAGCCGACTTTATTTCAACAGAAAATTCATTGATTACAGCATCGTTTAATTCTTCCCATGAGTTTATATCCGGCTCTGTTCTAACAAATAGTAAGGCATTTCCGCCAAGTGATATTTTAGCGAAAATAAACTTTTATAAGTTTGATAATTGAAACAGTTTCGATACATTTTCAAAACTTTCTATCCAATTGTTTATGTTTTCATGCGACTCAGCATAAAATTTGGTAATTGTGCTTTCGATATCAGAATAATTGATATAAATATTTTGTGAATCAATCTTTTTACTACTTTCATTAGAAATATCACTTATATTTAAAGAACTATTTTTATTTCAACATTGCATTGGAGAATCTGCTTCGATTTCATTTGTGTTTGTTTCGTCTGTATCTGAATCAGACAGACTAGCATCGCTAATTTCCGCAGCTAACAAGTTCAAAGTACAAAATCTTTGAAGTATTCTTTTTCCTACTTCAAATTTATTTCCTTCGAAAGAAATATTTGAAATATTAGAAATTATTATTAATTCGTTCAAAGAAAAGTTATCTTCTATAGTTTTTAATTTCTTTTTTAAATTCTTCACTTTCAATAGCAAAATCGAAACCAGAAAACTCTCTAATACGCTTTCGATTCGACCAATCTCCGTCAGAATCGAAAATAAATTTATGTAGAACTTTTAGTTTGTCTGACTTAATATTCTTCAATGCAATGTTTATTTTTTTATATCATTTAACTTCATTTTGAAATAAGAAAAAGGTACATACCCTTTTCAGATGCTTGATTCGTAAGAATGGAATGGTAGTATCCAAACACTTTGATAAAATAATAAATATATATATATATATATTTTAACTTCACTATCGCATCATCGTCATATCAAATCATTATCTACATCTTCGTCATGTTACATCCTTATCTATCTTCTGACATCAAAATATGGGTTCAAATTCTTCCTTAAGAAATAAATTGCAGATGAAGTTTAAATTATTTAATATTGATTTTGAAATAACAAGAAAAAGACATCAGTCAAGACAATAGAATGGAAAATTGAACATAAGACACAAATATCAATTGAACAGAAACAATTGAATGATGTTTAACATAAGCAAAATAAGATAAAATCTTACGAGTTAGTAAGGATTTGGCGAGCATTTGATTTCGTTGCCAGTTATTATATTCTTCATTCTTGAAATGCTACCAAAGCTCCAATCAAATTCCTGGCACATTGGAATTCATTATAAAGTTGCAGATAATTGATGCTTATATTGAACAGCATCATTTGAAGGAATACAGTAAAATCTTAGAACTTGATACCACAAACACTTGGCGCAATATTTAATTTTGTTGTTTTACTGCAAAATTATCGCCAAATGAATTACTAAGTACGAAATTTTGTAATTTAGCACAATTTCGGAGTTTATTATTGCGAATAAAATTTTAATGTTCCATACAAAACTACTATGAGAGAAAATTTCTGACAGAATTCTAAAATAAATATTCAAATTTTAAATAACTTTCGAAACTTTAAAAACTTGGAACATCAAGATTTACCAAAATTAATCGAATTCAACGTAATTTGTCACATCACAGAATCGCAGATGATTCGTGTTTAGATGTATATATATGCAAGTAAATTTGTCAGAGCTCATTATATGAAAAAAACATTTTGGTTCAGTAATTAACATATTTGGCCACAATTTGGCACCCACACCAAATGACAATATTTAGTGAAGAATCTATTCTGTGAATTAATCTGATTTATTAATAACTCAACGGTTATTTTTTGCACTCAATGGCTAAATAAACTGGGACTTACGGCTTAAAAGAGAATGCTGGACGACTACGCACTATCCAAGTCCAAAGTGGGATTCGACCCCACGACCAATTGAATCAAAAACTAGAATGCTAATCATTCGGCTTCCAACTCGGTGAATCTACTCTGGAATAGTAATCTTTATATTAGTTTAGCGAAAAAGAAATCCATTATTTTTTCGGTATAGAGCTGCAGTGATCGATATTTCTTAAAGTATTGATCAAATAATTTCAGATTTATACTCGTTGCAAAGGTGAAATTTTTATTTTTTATCTGTTGTTTATTTGGTTCATTCAGTTCTGAGTTACAGAGTGTTTAAAAGGCGAAGTTAATAAACAAAAAACTTGGTACATTTTATTCCTTTTCTTTGATAAAAGCGAAAATGCAAGCCAGATCTAAAATTGTGAATGGTGTATAAAGTCACGATACAGTAACAGCAAATTTCATGCAATTTTAGTTTCGTCTATTTCTTTCTGGTATTTTTAATGTTAGAGATGCACCTCCCACTGGTAAACCCATTGTCGAAAATAAGAATAAAATCACAGAAATGTTCTAAAGTTGATCGGCTTATTAGCAATTGTAGTATTAGCCAGGATCTAAATATCGACCATAGAGCAATTTTAAACCAATTGCTCAAAGCAAATCCGAAACATGTTTAATATAGTCTATATAAATAATAGTTCACATAAAATTAATGAATTTATTTTTTCTCTTGCCTAATATTTGGCTAATTTAGTAACAGGTCTAAGGATTTAGCTAAAATAGAAAAAGCTTCAATCTTGTAAATTTTCTGTCTTGTAAATGTTCTCCAGCTTTTCTGTGTTGCTGTTATAAAGTCTTCTCTGATCTTTGGTGTTATTTAAAAACTTTTAATGTCCATTAGTTGATAATTTTACTATAAGGCTACGGCTTTGAAAATAGCATTAGAATTTTTTTCGAATAATCGAAAAGACGGTCATAATCAAATTCATCAACTGTGAATCCAGCTTGATAAATTTAGAATCATTTTAGTAGTTTCATTCCAAAATTTCATTTGTCCTTCTATTGTTGAAAAGATTATTTTGTGATATTTTTTATTTAATTTATTTATTTTTTCTTTCTAGTGAAAGATAAAGAATTTTCTTCTACAAAAATATGGAATATATGCATTGTTTTTTTTTTTTTTTTTTTTTTTTTGTAGAAAATTAGTCATTTTATGACATTGACAGCTATATGGTAAAATATTATAAAATTTATATATTAATGTTCCTATATATATTATATATTAGTTTTCATGATTATTAACATTATCAGAACAACTTTTATGGTTAAGATGACTTGTGAATCATTCTTTATCTATCACATAAAATGGACTACAGACTAAATCCAAAAGAGTAATAAAACTTGAGAAAAAAAATCGAAACAAGTAAAAAACACATTAAATTCTTATTTTTATAAGCGAGTAGTTTATCCGTATTGTATCTTTTATTTACACACGATGTTTGAATTTTAAAAAATTTCATTTCCTAATAAAAAAAAAATATTTCAATGTGACAAAACAAACTTTTAAAGGATTTTTCTAAAAATGCAACTTTGTAAATGGATAGCTTTATTATTTCTTAAGTAATACGCCGGTTAATGTTAGATATTGAATGTTTGAATTGTTCAGGTATACATTTGTATGGGTGTTCCTTTTTCAATAATTTTGAGAACTAACCACAAAATCAGTTTCTTCTAAAAAGCTATCGGTGACAATCAATTCTGAAGACAATTAAGATTTTGTTATTTAATCCTATTGCTCAGAAAAACTTTAAAAACAACGATAAAAAGTATAAAAATCGTCCTTGTTGGTTTAAACTAACCATGAAGTTAACACTTTTTTCTTATTATTTTGCATTTTCTGATGTTATATTTTCAAGCTTGAAACCAAGGATATCTCTGTCTCGTAACAATCAATGCTTTCCAGAAGTCGGAGAATCAGGCAAGAAAATCGGAATCGGTGAAAGACACAGATGAAAAAAAAATAGTGATTTCACAAAATTTTGGAATTAATATCTCTCGAGATTTTAGAATTTGAGTTCTAAGCATCATTATAAGAGAAAACTTTCATGATTTTGAAAACATTTATAAACGATAAAAAGTAATTTAGCCTTGATCTCAACTGTAACGAAACAAACAACCACTTTATGGCCCCTGAGGCCTGGTTGGTTAGGCCGTCGTTCTCGTTACCAAAAGGTGGTGAAATCGAATCCCGGCTTAGACTAAGATCCGTCGAGTCCCTAATGGTGATTGGGGCATGTAAAATATGTCGGGTCGCAATGTCCTCCATGTTCCCATTCTAAATTAATACCTCTGGGGCAAGTCTTCATTGGTTTTAATCTTTAAATTGGAATATTCAGATGGTGCTGCCATCTATGAGCCAAAAGTCGTACTTCCACCTTCGTATGAGAGTGCTCTATTCAAAAACGGAAAACGCTCTCTCTCTCTGACTTCATTCGCCTAGTCTCGGACGGGCGGGCTTGGCGTTGCCAAATGTCATCAGTAACAACAACAACAGCATAACCACTTTATGGTTAATAAAAACTATTTTTCAAACAGTTTATTTTTTTTTTATTTTTATATACATAGTTTTTTTCCACTTTAAATTCAATAACAGAACAGAATTTTTATATTCCTATCGAATGTGCCTTTTCCTTCGAATGGAACCCTTTGGTTTTTATAAATTAGATTGAACTAATCAACTATTTCAGATAGATATTATCAAAGTATTATAACATAAATATATTATTGCTAATTTTATGGAGTTATTACATTCATATTTCTCATACAGTACTAAATTAATACATTTTTAATTTCATGCAATAAGTTTAATATTTTAAAATATTAATTTTTTATATAGCATTATATAAAATAAGTGCAAATATAACTTACAACGTACAATTTGAAATAGTGTAATGCCTTTTTTAGCCCCAATGTATTCTATAGAAAATTTTCTATTTTGAAAGATCTTGGTAAAACTATATTTGAGGGTGCCCTTTTGGCAATTTAAGTTGGCGCCATTCCTGTTTGCGCTGAACACTGTAAAAACAGATATAGTGACCAAAACATAATGAAATTGTAATGAAGACAATATAAGCAAACTTAATAAACCAAATAAAATGCATAAAATAACTTGGCGAGAATCAAGGGGGCACCCTCAAGTATAGGCTAACCAAGATTTTCAGTATATGAAATTATGTTATTCATGAGTTGGAAAATATCCAATTTTTTATCATTTTATTTGTTTCTTAGTGTCACTGCTTTTATTAAATTTAATTATTGAGTTCACTTTGGTGTATTTTTTAAGTTCATGTTACCAGAAAAATAACAAGAAATTTACAAAAAATTAACCAAAGACATTTCTCCATTTTTATCAAAATAAATTTCTTAAGATTTAATTAATTCAGTGGTAAAAAATCACCAGATAATTTAAGAAAATAACAAAACTCCTGGAACTACTTTGACATACCCCCGCCCCCAAATCGGAAATTTGGCGACTTTTTTTTTCTCGTCAAGCAAAATACCTGTTTTTGGCGCCTTTTTTTTTTTTTTCTTGCCAAGATGGATTCTCGCTAAATACAAATAATTAATAACAAAAAAATATTTTAAAAAAACTCAAAAAATGGTACAAAATATAAGAAAATACTAAATTTGACAACAGCAAAAACTTAAAAGCTGAAAAAATCTAAATTAGCAACACAAAAATAAGAAACAGCAACTATAAAAAGTTCGTAAGAAGTGCCAGATCTGGCGCTTAATTTTTGGGGGATTTATCAAGGTTGTTCCAAACTCGTTCATTTTTTGGATACAAATCAAGTTGTAAGACATAACGTAATAAGTTGTAAACAATTCTATGTTGCCATGTTAAGAGAACCAAAACATACAGAAATTAAAAATATGATTTCAACAGAGTATGCTGTAATGATGTCAACAATCGTGAGATGGCGCTGTTCGAATCGACGTCAGACATTGTTTTTATTTTTTAAGAGAAATTGAGGAAGTATGATACCGGCTATGAAGAATGCTGGAAAAATTTATTCATTAGACATTAGATTTAGAAGAAGAATTTAATCTTCATCTTCTTAAAATTCAAATCAAAGCTTATAACAATCGTTTCCACAAATTTCTTTTTTACTTCAAAAAAATTTTTAAATTTTATTTCAGTATCCTTTTCTTATTATTAAATATTATTTGTTTCATTTTATTCTCAAATTTTAAAGAAATCTTGTCTCTGTGTTGTTGAATTGAATTTTTAAATATATCTTTTACGAAATGTTCTTTAAAACAGTTATGCTTTGAAGCTTTCTTAACATTTTTGGATCAAAAATTGTTTCTTTCGAATATTTATTCTCAATCATGCTTCGAGACTATATTCGCCGTGTTCAGTGGCGTTGTCGAGCCGGAACGCTTCGGAACGTCGTTCCTGTACTTCCTTTTTGGACAGGAACGCGTTCCGGAACTAAAGATGATTTCTGATAACAAAAATTGGCTGACGTATTAAAAAAAAAAAATTTAAAAGAATTGCTGATTTTTTTTTCTAATTTATGCCTGAAATTTGATTTTAAATAAAATAATATAATTAGAAAACTATCTATATCTTCTTTAACATTCAAAAACGATTTTTGATTGTAACTTAACATTGTCTATGCATTTTCTGCTCGTAGAAAAATTAAGGGTGTGTAAAATGTATATTTCAGAAATTCATTAACCGAAAAAAGAAACTTAAGATTTGAATATGCTTTTCGCATTACAACGATAAACTTAATAAAATGTAAATGCCAAACAAAAATCTGGTAAAACAATATAAATTATAAAAATACTGAAAATGGAGTTTGCTCTATAGTACATTGATCGGGGTTTTTAACTAAGTTAAACGGCCTAAAATCTATAACTTATTCTAATGAAATATAAAAGGGAGAATACATATAAAATGGACATATTTACATTCACATTTTATATTAGATCGTTACTGTTAACGATTTCAAAAATATTTACATAGTGGTTTATAGTTCCTGATGTATGCACACAAATAAAAATTATATCACTACGAAATAACTGTAATATATAACTACATCTACTCCAAAAACATTTTTATTTTCCTCTAGATGAAGCAAGAAATGACGTATATAGAAAAGTAGAAAAATAATATGAATAA
>JAPDSC010142287.1:0-16930 GCA_026290005.1 Latrodectus geometricus
CCCAGAATATATTATATAAATTTGTTCATGTAATATTAAGAAAGAAAACATTTTAATCAAATATTTTTTAAACAAATTTTTATAAGCGGAATAGATAAATTTTGTATGTGAATATTTTTACGGAAAAAAATGCTTTCTATCAGAAAAAATGTGTGAATAATATTTTTCCCTAAATTTGTGCAAAAATATTCACCCATGTAGAAATTCAAACAAAAAAAAATTTAAAAAATGTAAATTATTAGAAATTGAAATATTTTTAATATTACATGTATCGATTTTCTTCTTTTTTAAAAATAAATTGGAGCGAAATTGATTTTTTTTCCATACTTATGGAGGTTGTTTCAGTCATTTCATAGTTGTGCTATTACGATAGTTTGACATCCCTTTCACATTTCAGGTGAACCTGAAAGGGGGCGCTAGGTTAGAAAAGTTTCAAACATATACAACAGTATGAAAAAAGGGGGTCACGCGCAGTGGGGGTCTCCCCCACTACGCCATCTTTTCTTTCTTCTTTTTTGGCCCTATCATGATGGATGATCGCTGGTAGGAAGTAGATGCTGCTGAAAGGGGAAGTGGCGATGTCCGTGTTTATGGAAGAGACATCTAAAAAGAAGGCTGGACGACCATTTTATGAACGCAATCGGGCGTAGATCATATTGTAACTCACCTTTATAGTATAGCCTCCTTTTTTTATGAAATTTTGCTCTTTAATAGTTTCTCTGTGATTTTTTTGCTCTCCAGGGGCCACATATAAATTTTCACGGTGTCAACTTATAGTTATTGCTAATAGAAATACAGACATTACTTATTAAACCTAAATTTGTAAAACAATAAATCCTATTATGCATACAAAATGAAATAAATAAAAAAGAGTGTTGACTTCTTTAAATTTTTTCGTTTTTACTGATTAAAAATATTGTTTTTACATTGTTGATCCAACAGATTTCTATGAAATTTTATTTATTAAATATTTACATGTAATATTTTTATACATTTTAATTAGAGTTTTACATCTAATAAAATCTTATAATATTTTCATTTTTTATTTCCAAATGCATGTAAATAGATTTTTTGATTTATTGACAACAAAAACTTATCAATTTTAAAATGCCCTACCTCTCTTTTCTTATCTTCAACATTGCTGGAACACGACATTTAACTTTTCATCAGTCATAAAATTTAGTTTTCTTTGATTATATAAATGCATAATGAAAATAAAAAACATTAATGCGTTTATTTAAACTCATAATGAATGTTATATAAACGCTTTATTAACGTTATATAACTAAAAAAATATTTTAGCCCATTTATTCTCAACTAGTATCTCAAAATCGTTTATTCAATCTATTACCTTAGGAGCAAATAATTTCGCGACAGATTTGTATTAATTTTACCTCGTAATTTGCATCATGGATGGTGAATTAGATTATTCACAGAGTCGCCTAATTCTTTCTCCTTGATGCTATAAGTAAAAATTGTTTATCTTAATATTAAAGACACAGAATATAGATTGTCAATAATTAAATGGATTGGCAAATTTTTTTTAATGATAAGACTTTTAGTAATCAGTAATCTATTTCCCTATTTTGAAAAAGAGTTTAAAGAATGAAAAGAAAACTTACAAAAACCATATTTATTAAATGCATCAATGTAAATTACCAGATGTGTAGACTTTACAAGATTTTAAAATGGATTAGGTTATTATTTACAATGTATTTAAATAATTGTTTAATCAAATTTTACGTATTTTCCCCATTACTACTTTCTTTGCATTTGAATAAGTATGTCACAATAGAGCTTAGAATAGTCCAATGGAAGTTATTTTTGAGTGCACCCTGAGACACTCCCGATGCGTGAATGAACAGTTTCTGCAAAGTGACGAACCACAGAAAAGCTAGAAACAATGCTTCCTAAATTTGCACATATGATCAAGTGGTATGTTAAGTTTCTATCTTTTTCCTTTAAAAATTTCCACATCAACCCACACCGACAGAATATCAGATTCCGACTAATTAGCACATTTTGGCTGTATCAACGCAATGGCTTTTGATTGGATCCAGACTAAATCTACCATCTTTTGATAAAAAGAGCTGAAAGCAGTCTTAATGATTTTCTGAATTACATAAAAAATTGAATTTTTTATTCATATATAAAGTTACATATGAATGAAGAAAGGTATATTTTGATAGAGTTTTTGAAAACGAATTAACTTCTATTACATACATTTTAATCAGTATTCGTTAATTCTTATTAAAACCATGGAATGCTTAAGACAGGAAAAGGATAAATAAATATATAGGTAAGCCATTGTTTAAATACGATCCTTTTTATTATTTACAATAAATCAGTCATTAAAACAAAATAGGCGTTCGTTTGGACAAATGGCTGACAGGAAAGCAGTTAAATTTTTATTACGAATTATCAAGAAAGCTGAACTTTGTAATATATGCATCTGCTTATTCATATTGTAAACTACGCGAATAAAAAAATTACAAAAACATGAATACTCCTTAACATGATCGGGGCATGCAAAATTCCCTTCAGACAAACAGAATAACCAATCCATAGACCAGTAAGAATCACCTTCAACGAGTTATTTATCACTCATGATAAAACTCTCACCCTGTGAACAGCACCATCGTACCTCCTCCATCTTGTTAGAGTTGAGTATTTTTGCATAAAAATGAAGAGAGAGGACTTTCGCATCCCATCCGTTAGATAGATTGGCTTGATGGCAGGGCCACTTGGGCCCCGGGCTCAACTACGCGTAAAATACAACCTGGTCTTTTACAAAGCATATTCGAAACATTTCCCAATGTGAATAAATGCATGTAAAAAGTTAGAGGAATCCATCTTCAAAACGAGCATATCATAAGCGGGTCTTTTTTATTCATGGTGCTTAAGTAAACATCCCACTCAGTGTTGTCCCCCAGTCTTCCCGGCCGACCCCCCTATTATCGATTCCCTTTTTTTAGCAGTCCTTTAAAAAGTGACCGCATTTCGGTAGTTTTTCCGCTTCGGCAATATATTCATAAGGCCAAGGTAGAGAAAGAAAAAGCGTCCCCATCTAGATGTTCGGCAAAAAGGCAGAATCGTGTCGCTTAGGCTATCATCCATCTAAGTAAACAATGGGTCACAATGGCGTGACATTCGCTTCCTGTCCAATAGGGTGAAAGTATGGGCGCTTTTTTATTAATATTGTTTTGATATTTTGCTTTGTATATAGCTTCCGATTCTTATAAAAATTTTGCGATTTTTTCCCTGTATCCATCTTTGTAATAGCTCCACTCCGTGTATTAAGAGCAAACAAGCTTTTACTGAAATCTCATTTCATTTTACTTTAGAAGTTATGCATTATAAAAAAAAGGTTTTATGTAAAATTTTCAACTCATTATCACGAAACAGGAGATCAAAATTATTTGTATACATTACTGCTCCTAATTTATCATATATAGAGTATAATATGTAATAAGAAATTATTGATTAAAATTTTGGTGATGAATTATATGTTTGCAAATTTGAAAAACTAGAAAAAATAGATTTTTTTCGTTCTTTTTAAAACGGGAAGAATTAAAAAATCGATTTTAAGAACTTTGTTGTGAAAACATTGAATAGTCATATCTCAAAATACATTAACAATGGTTAATGAAAATATGTATCATCACTAAACAATAATTCACAATTATGTAAATATTGTTAATTTGAAATTCGAAACAAAGCAAAATATATTAATTAATCTCTTTACATTGTTATTAATTATTTTAAAGAGAAAACACGATCTGATTGGTAAAATCGATATTTGTAGCTGGCTTTGTCATAGGTACCAATGCTCGATTAAAAGAAGTTAGACGAATGTTCGAAGCCAATGTTTTTTTGAATAATATGTTGATTATTATTTTGAACAATATAACTGCTGTTATATGACTGCTGAGGTAAGCCATTGTTGACACAGTGTAATAGGTACAGTCTACCTATCTAGATACTTTTTTAGGCCACCTCAAAATATTACCTTTTGGAAAGACTTCTCATAAATATTGAGCTATATTCCCTTGTCTGAAGGAGAGAGAAACCCGGAAAACTCCCAAGCAGCCATCTTAACAGACGAGTAGGCACAAGCCAGAAACTTAACATCATTTCTCGTTGATTGATAGGAGTTGGAATTGAATTCGTGACCTTTTGCTCTGAAGAGCACTTTTCTACACTAGACTAGATCACGGTTCAAATCAACAAAATGTACTTGACATCACTTAATGGACAGTTTCACTGCCTAAGACTGCTGTAAGGTTTTTCTTAATGTTCACCGAGTAAATTGCTTCACTGGAGTACTTTTCGCAGATAGAAGGCCATGTCTACGAGTGACACGAGAGGAAACATGAACTCCCAAGCACTCCTCCCGATAGACGTGCATGGAGTAGCGCGCCTCCAGTTGTTAACTGTGGTCGGGATCGAACGTGGGACCTTTTGCTTTGAATAATGCTATTTCACCACTAGCCTATGGTGAGTCCAATAGTGAGTACTTACAATTATCGATAAAACCTTACAAATCACTTTACCAAATAACTAGAAAATCACTTTGAGTCCAATGTAAGAAAAAAAGATAGTTCACAGCGTCTTTTTATAGAATGTGATTCTGTTAAATAAGTAGATTCTTTTTGTTTATGAGGGAAGAAAAAATAAATAACCGAGTCTGCAAATATCTTTAAAATTGATCATGGTGAAAGCATTTTCAGGAGTGATGTGTGTTTTGGAGAGTTACGTAATTAACAATACTTATTTAGTAATGCAGATGAACTACTGCATTAAAGTTAGTGAGATCATTAAACATCATGCTCACTCATTTTATAAATAGTTGGCTGAATGGATCTCTTTTTAGAGATAATAACTTATAACTTTATCAAACTGTAAAAAAGGAAACATTATTAAAGAAGAAAATATCCATCAAATCGAATGATTCACATGTACTCTAATACTGAAACCGACCAAACTATCAGATGATTAATTGCAACTTGAAATCTCCAACCAGAAAATATTTTTTATTCATTTCTTCTTTACATTTCAAAAATTAATCGTTTGCCCTATTTGTATCCAGTCAAATATTTTTGAAGTGCTTAAAATATATTACAAAGTGTAACTGTTGTAAAAAATATATATATTAAGAAATAAAAATCCCTACAAAAAGTATTTTACCATTTATGTACATGAGTGATAATTAATTCATATAATAATACTGTAAAAATGGATTTTTGTACAGTGGTTTTTAATTTTTGCTTATTTTTATACCTGAAATTTGCTACTTAAGTGAAGAGAAAAGATTTATTACCATTTTTTTTAAATTCCAATATTAATACTTTTATTTAGTCAATGTGCTTAGTAAAATATATTTTTTAAGAACACATTTTATTTAATTTTGACAAAAGCTCTGAATTTTAAACGGATCAGATAATGAATCTGAAATTTCTTTGAAATTCTGTTTTAAATACACTTCTGATATAAAGAACAATTTTAATTCAATATTTTTCTTTTTCAGATTTTTCAAAATTATGTATTCACACTATTTGAGAACTTTTTGTTTCGTGACATTAACTCGAGCGCATTCCTTCATTTTTAAATAAATTTAAAATATTTTTTTACATTTTAAAAATTTTAAATTCTAAAAATCTAATGTAGATTTTTTTATCCTCTGTCAGTTTTGTAAGTGAGATTAGTTTTTAAAACGATGTATAAAACAACATAATATCTAGAATGATACAATGTTGATACAAATATAATTCTAACAGTGAAAATATATCATTAAAGGATTATGTAGCGGTTGAATAAGTATTTTAGATTTAATGCAAAAAAACAGTCTATCACAATTAACAAATTCATCACAATTTTTTATGAATAAACAACCAATTCTTTTCATACAAAATAGTTACTACATATCAAAATTTTTAACTATGAATCTAAATAATTAATGATTAATTCTGACATATAGTTAAAAATTTTCCAACTTACGTATTAAACATGTTTGATCACAATGACCAGCAAAGTCTCAGTAGCCAAAAAAATTTATTAAAAGACAAGCATGTAATGCTAATTGTGTGTTGATACACATTTGTATTTTTTGAAATAAATAAAAACTAAAACCAAATGTGTATCTAATTAGAATACATATTTGGTATCCAATAAGAATTTATATTTGGAGTTATAGATAATATGTATTTTAACTGGATACTGAAAATTATAAATTTTATTTCAATAAATTGAAAAGAAATTTTCTTATACGAATATCATGGTCTATAGAAAATGAGCAAAAAAATTGAAGTGCAAATTTTGTAGATGAGATATTTTATTATTTTCCACTGCATGGAATAGGTGATACCTTAAGTTAAGTGAGAAAGAATAAAACGTTAATAAGCCATTTTAATTTTTTGTAATCATTCCTTCAAATTCTTGATCTAAATTAATTTATACTGACAAAAAAAAGCAATAAAATATTAGTTTAACTTCCAAAAATAATATATTGAGACTAATTCTATATTAATGACCAAATGTGGGGCATGTTCAGTATAATAATATCTTTATTACAAAACCATTCTTAAATGAGTATTAAAGAGATATATATTTTTATCAAGCACTGATTTATACTTTTTTTAATCCATTAAATATAGTATTTAATTGCCAATTAAATCGGAAAACAACATATTGTTTCTCTACAGTCGCTTACATAATTCTATTATTGATAGAAGCAGTTAAATTACTAAGAAAACTTGCTATTTAATTTTGAAATAGCAGAAAAACCTATAGAAATGATGAGATTTATTCTGTTCGGCTACTCTGGCTACTGATTTTGGCAGGAACCACACTTCACAGAAGTCTATAAATTTAATCATTTGATACTTTGTCAACATGTTATGTATATAAAATTATAGACAGGTTTAAAGTAAACTGTCTTTGAGGATTAATTTGTGAATTCATGGGAAAAAAATAAAACAGGCATATTTTCATAAAGAATATTTTTTATTAAACTATTTGTAAGACTAATATTCTAATACAATTTTTATACTAATAATTATTATTCCCAGTGAAAATAATGGTCAAGTTTTAAAGAAAGGGATTATTAGTTACAATTACAGCAAAAAGATTGACATGACCACTGACATTCCTAACACATTTAATTTCATTAAATTGTTCGCTTATTACTGGCTACAAAAAAGTCGGAAATATGGTGGAATATTTTACGTTAGACGACCTTGTAAATTCCATACATAATACATGATATAATTTTAAATTATTTGAAATCCTTAGCCTTAACTTGTCTTAAGCAGATGAATACATTTTCGATAAGGAAATAAAAATATACAGCATGTTACTAATTGTACGTTAAAAACACTTACATTAATGTATTTATGTAATTATAACTATGAATTATATATATATATATATATATATATATATATATATGTATACCTGTTTTTGTGTTGTCTTTTATTGTGGAGAAATCTTTCATTTTTCCAACTATATTTGTGCGATTTCTTAGAACGATATATGAAAATTTTAGTCAAAATGGAACATAATTGATCAAATTATCTATAAAAAGATGAAATATAATAATTTGGACATTTAGTTTTTTTTTTTTTTTTTTTTTTTTTTCCCCATAATTTTTATGTACCTCATCACTTAACATAAGTATTGCGTCAGCCATTGCATATATATTGTTGTCGCATTACAAACTAGTTGTATATATTCAGTGCTTTCCAATTCCTAGTTTAGAATTGATCTATATAATACTAGATAAACACTATTAAAACTTATTTTCCATTTAAAATACTTGCGCTATTTTCGTAAAATTCACATTTTTGCTTGGGTAGATCGGGTAATCCTGAATGTATTAGCTTCGTGTCTCATTTTCATTAAAAAAAACAATTCGTAATTATTTGGTAACGCGTGTTTTTAGTTATTTCCTACGTGAGATTTTTTTTTATGTTGCCCCTAATGCTGTAAATTGAGAATATACTACAAATTCATTGAAACTAAAAATACCTTGAAAATGATTATTATATAAATTAAAATAATCAAATAAAATTTTGAATGAAATGCACTTAGTTAAAGTCACGTATTCCATTAAATAAACAATTTAATTTTAGACAAAATTCCTGCTATGTTGCAGGAATTGCACGTGGATTTTCTAGAATTGTTTGCTATGATTTTTAAATATTTAATTTTTGAATTGTTTTTATTTATTAGCCCAAGAATTAAGCTTTAATAATTAGGAATAAGCAATTAAAAAAATTGGTTCTCAAAATATTTATTTATTATACCCCTATGACATAAAACAAGTTTTGAGAAATTTCTATGAAAAGCTTTTCCCACAGATTCGCCATTTGAAATATGCATAATGCCTAGAAATATTGTGAAACAAATGTATTTTTTAAGAAGAAAAAAATGTTGCTTGATCAATTATTTTTATGACGAGTAATAAATTAAAATATTTAATATTATAAAGGATATTTCGTTCCAGAATTCTTATTTTTTTCTAGTTTCTATATTCCTATAATGATATTTAAATGAATAATTTCCTTTATGCTAACTTTTAATATATTAAATCATTTATCCTAGTTATCCTTGAAATCGGCCAGTTTATTATCTACAAACGATCTTATGGAATGGAAAAAATATATTGTTATAGAACAGAAAGGAAACATTAATTAGCTAGCATAAATTATTATATAAATAATTAAATTTAACACCTTCTTTTTCAGGTTTCATGTTTAAAAAACATTTGAAATTTTATGTTGATACACAAAGAAAATTTTACCGTGATCTGATTTATGCATTTAGTTTTACATTTATTATTTCTTTTAAAAATATTTTGAGATCAATTTAAAGATAATTCAGATACAATATGCCTAATTTAATAAATTTTCTTATTTGAGGTGTACATTTTAAATCAAACTTTAATAAAATAATGATGTTTTGCTATTTTTTTCAGATATATAAAACTATTATTAAGTAAAAATCTTGAAGATATAATTTAAAATTTTTAACTACACAGTTTGTTATAATATATTAAATTATAAAAACAAGTTATTCTTTGATATACTAAAAGATTCATTCCTGTTATTTTGAAACAATATTTGTATATTACATACGTCTTGATGAACAATTTTCTTAAACTCAATAAAATTTTTCTTAATTCAATTACGATACATAACGTTAATTGAACTTAGATTAGAATTCAAGAACAAATTCGATCAAGTTCTTATCTCATATCTTATAATGAGGAGAGAGAATCCAAACACATCTATGTTTCTTTTGCTTTTATGTGCATATTTAATAAGCTTTAACTGGACTGATATATGAAACTTACCTTATAAAGAAAACATTAGACCCATATTTTAAATATTTTTTTATATATATTCATAGTAAAATCATTTAAAAACGCATGGAGCCCTAAATAAATAATAAAATTTATATATTCTCATTTTAGAAACAACAATTAAATTCAATTACATTTAATTTATTATTTTAATAATTGTAATGTTACAGTTTTTAACTGGTTAGTTTCTCTTTGTTTCTTAGCAGAAATTAAAAACAATTGCTGCACGATTCAAATGTTTATAATACACTCATCTGTTTACAATACTTTTTTTACCATCTATGAAAAGGCCTTTCGATTCATCAAGAGAATCGTAGTAGGCAAGTCTATCAACAATTCATTTCTTGTGGTCGCCGAAAAAGCAGTAGGAGGTAAGTAAATGAAAATCCGTCTTTTTTTCCTCATGCTGAGCGAACAGGCTTTCTCCCCTTCTTGTTGCTCTTCTGGGGCTCCTGTTCAACTATTCTTTGCTATAGACACCAGTTGGTGAAACAAATAGTTCGTAAAGAGCGAAGTGTAAAAGCGATCTGGCACGATGTAAAACACGTGACTACAGCAACTGTACAACTCTTTCACTGCACATACTGGAGCCCTGCTGATAAATCTCGTGTAGGGAAATTTAGATTGTACCACCAATGGAGAAAAACTTATACTGCTCTTCTTTTGCCCTGAAAGAGAGTTAAAAAGATGAAAACTTTTTTAAGAATAATTAATTCAAATTATGCATCAATTTTTCTTTAAATTTAGATTCTCAAAATGTGAATATTGCACGATATAATTCTTAAGAATATTTTTAATTATAAATCAACTATATTTACATATCAATTGGATTAAATATTTTTCAACAATTGTTAGCAAATTTCACTATAATATCATTTAAAAATACACACATACTGTATCTATGTATGAATATATATATATATATATATATATATATATATATATATATATATATATATATATATATATATATATATATATATATATACAGAGAGAGAGAGAGAATGTATTTTATATGTTAAATATGTAAACATTTTAGCTGAATAACATAAAGGAAAACAAATTTTTAAAATTTATTTGTGAAAGATAAAAATCAAAATTCTCTAGTTTACTTACATTTAAAAATAATTATAAAAAAGTCAAAAAAATACTGAATGAATTTTGAAAATATTTTGAATTAGTTATATAACTAAAATTGCATTATATAATTAACCTATCTTATGCAAATAAGTTGTTTGAATTTCATAGAAAACTATTTAAATTAGTTCTTTCAGGTTTTTAATAATAGTGTGAAATGCATTGCTTGGATTTTTTCTGATATTTCTTAGTTATAGATATATTACAGGTCTTCTATTTTCAAGATATTTTTGTATGTTACTTTTCAATAAGTTAAATTTATGGGTGTTGCTTCTAATAAAATATACTAATAAAATTGTAAGTTACGTTGCAATCACTATAATAATCATACAAATGAATTGAAAATATCCTGAAAGAAATGTATATTTTCACAACTTTTAATCATGGATGCTTGTACTCTTGAAACAAAATTTTAGCTAAAACTTCGTATAGGATTAATTGTAAATAAAAATACATTTTTATTTTATATTTATATTAAATTTGTAATTTTAATTGTAGAGATGCATAACTTTTATCACATTTCAATTGTAAGCTAGAAGCTTTTGGATAATATTTAAGACTTATTATGCTAATGCAATCTCGTAACATTTTAAGAAATGTACTAAGTTCGATTAAACATTTATGAGAAATATTGATAAAAAAAATTTTTTTGTTTTGACACGGAATACTTTGCTTTGACATTGAAATATTGACACATATATTGATAATGTCTCCTGAATCAAAATAAAATAAGTTATTTGTAGGATGCAAATATAATATATTTAAGTAAAAAATATTCTCATTCTAAGATAATAATATTCAGATTCACAAAATCATTATTTAATTTTACAATATTCAGCATGAACTCAAAAATTTTTTTTGTTCATTTGCACTGGCTGCTTGTGATACAAGAATGTTTTACATTTTTCAGTGGTATGTAGACACTGGCATATTTTATTGAATTATGTGTAAGGAACTCTTAATAATTAATGTATCAACTGTCGGTATGTCGTAAAATACTAGAGATAGGAATGCTCTCTCTGTTCTCATAAGTAGAAAGTACAAACATTGTCATCGATGACCAGTATTAAGAAATCATTTATCAGTTTTTTTTTTGGATGGTAGATAGCTTTTGCAGTTATGGCAATGAAATCCGTTTTTAGCAACCAATGAAATCAATGTTTGCGGTTGATGTGTTGATTCTATTTTTCATCTCACGCCACCAAATATAATGTAGAAATGGTTAATTCTTCTGATGGCAAAGAAGTGATACGCAGATATATTACTTTTGAGGTTTATTGCTATATCTATATTCGATTACTATATCCACTTGTTTGATTACAACACCTTTTTCAATTGACAAAACGAATGTTTTAAACAGATACATGGAACTTGATGGTTTCTAACATGTTAGAGAAAAACATACTTTCAAAGTATTTTTAAAATCATCACCATTTAAGAATACTGGTTGTATGCCTTCATTTCGTCCATGGAACCATAGAATATAAACTTTATGTATATATTAGAAGTTCATTTCTCAAATTTAGAATTTTTGCCAAAAATTTTAGCAATTACAATTTTATTAATAACTTTTATTCAAGCCATCATCATACTTATAGTACAATTCTTATAATAATACGTTCATCAACTTTTTTTGAATTGAAATGCTAAATACTATCTTTAACTAAACTATGAAAGAAAATTTTTTCAATTAAATTACTTTTATTGTCAAACTGAATGAAAAACGTATATAATAAATGGGAAACAGTTTCTAAAAGTAGAACTAATGAATAAAATTAGTATTAAAACACATCTTGCAAATCAAACCAAATAAACTGTTAAATTATTGAAAGATAAATCTATTTTAAATAAGAGATTATTCTGATAAGAAACCTCTGTTTAAAAGAAACCTTTACATGAGTGCAAAAATGAACAATTTTTTGTGTCAAATTATTCTTTTTATAATGTGTCAATTATATAAGGGCAATATATATGTATAACTATATAATTGTATAAAAGGGTATTGTTAATAATAAATCATGAGAGGAAAATTAAAAAGCATCAGAGAGAAAATTTAAAGTATCAGTGCATTTTGGTTTCAACACTTGGCTTTTAATAGTGGATATCTTGTTAATCATTACGTTCCAAAAGTGAGCCTAGCTAAAGAAGTGTCAAAGATGCAATCTGGGTTTGATGGACAGTATCAGGACCATTATAATGCCTTTTCATGGGCAATTGAAAGTCATTAGAAAGACTCTTCTGATATAATCTTCCGATATCGTCAAAAAGCGGTATGATTTAAAAAGAAGCTTCTGTTGCCGTGCAAAATGAAATGCTGGCGCGTGAGAATCCTTCTAAGTGAGATGTGAGCTGTTTTCGAAATGACGTGATTTTTATCACCTCCCAATTGGTCTTTTAGAGAGCAGTTTAGTAACACTTTTGCACCAATGAGAACTTTCTTCATTTCTAGACCGTACTTTTCGCTTCTTTACATATAGCTTGCTTTTGGCGAAGATGTATTTAGATATGATTATGATTTCTTGATAAATGCTCTTCTAAATAATAGTATCCAATAACGCAATTATTTGCACTGGTAGAATGAGTATAATAACCTGTTTTGCAATGTAATTTCCATCCTTATTTTGCTAAGCAATTTTTCTTATGCAATTATAAAAACTTAATTGTTCACTGCAATTTATCAAAATTTAATAATTTTCTTAAAGTAAGATTTTGAAAAATAATGAAATTAAATTTTGAATATATAAAAAACAAATAAACAAGAATAATAATATAACTTTGGGGTGATACTGGGTTCATTTCATGTATTAGCTATTAGCAATGTTACAAATTTTCATCTAAAAAGTACATATTGCAAAATATAATAAAATATGTCAATCAAATCAATTCAGAAAATGGTTAAAACAATTAGAGCAAGTTTTCTGTTACATTACTTTAATGGGAAGTGTATGTTTATCATAAATGAGAGTAACCTCATTAAATTATTTACAAATTTTCATAATGGTTTACTGAACAATTTAACAGATTTCATATACTAAAATAATACTAATTGTGACTTAGAAAAGTATATATTTGTAAATTATTCTGTATAAATGTTGAAAAATATAATAATTTTCAAAAAAGTAGTGTTCAAAAATGTAATTTAAAAAATGTAAAAAAAGATTCTAAATTATTTTTAACAAGTGAGCAATTTAATAATGATTTTGAATTCCAAATAATTATAAAACAATTTTTCTTAGTTCTAAAGGTGTTAAAGATTTCCTTTACAGATAATTTTGTGTAACTTTTGTTTTAAAATAATGATTGTAAACTCTTTTTGAGTATTTTATTCTAGAATGATTATAATAATCCCTTATTTAGCTTGAATGAAACAACAGAAATACTCTACAAATACATGGGTACAGAATTATTTTTGTAATAGTTCAATTAAAATATGTTGAAGTTTTTAAGCATGTCATGTTAAATTATCGTATTTTATGTGTGATATTTAAGAAAAAATTTCTTTAAATTATCTCATACTATTACTACTAGACGTATCAGATATATAAATTTATATTTTTATTAGATAAATGTGAATAACACAGAACATACATACATACATATATATATATATATATAAATTTGTATATTTACCTTCAAAAATGGATTTCATGAAAAATTTAATTAATAATTTTAATGTTTCCAGGAAAGGTGAGGGATTCAGGATATTTTTGCAATTTATAGTTTATTAAAATAATGATGCAGGACTTAACGTTGAAATTCCTAATATCTGGCTTATTTCAATCAAGAAAACGGAGTTAGTCAGAAGAATTTCATTTAACTTTATAATCTTCTGTTAAACAATTTGAAGTGCATTACATATGCATAGGATTTCTTAAGAAAATTATTTAATTAATGAGTTTATTCTCTAAATTTGAGATATGTATACACAATGGGGAAATTTAATTCCTTAATTTCTTTTACAAAGTTACTGTCCATATGAAATTGTAACTTAGATAGATAGATAATTTATCATATGCACTTGTAACATTTTAAATAATTCTTACGTGAATAATTTCAATTCTAATTTCTCTTTAGAATTTAATGAAATTGTTCAAATAGCTGTCAGAAGAACTAAAATGAAAGAGTCACATTTACGAAGATTTTTTAAAATTTGTTTCCGAATTGTTTTAAGTTAGGAGTAGAAATATTCCTATTTTGCTAATAAATATCAAAATCTTAGCTATCAAACCTTATTTATATCTATTAAAATAAAATATAAAAAAATTCCTGTTTTTTCTAAAACAATGGAAAAGTTGAACTTTCCATGAAAAATCCATGGTATTCATTCAAGATAAAGAGGATATCTCATTTTATGAGTGTAGCTCAGAATAAAGGATAGCCTAACTTCTGAAAGTTGTCGTATAATCTTTTTCACAATTCTCAGTGTATTTGTGATATGCCTTTCATCAATAAAAAGACGTACTAACGTGTCACTAGAGAAAAAACATAGAAAGCATTCATCCTCTTATTCTGACGAATAAACATGTAAAAAAGTGACATCGATCTCCAGTTTTTCAAGAATGGTACTTTCTATTCATACATGGTCTTGGGGTGATGGGAAAACCTCATAACTTAAACCTCACATCCTTAAACACCCTTCTTTAAGAAAATTGAAACGAAATGGATACAAGTATTTCACTTGAATGGAAGATTCGCAAAAGCACTTATAATGAGATAGATGAGCTAACTTTTTGCAGCTCAACTCTTATCTAATAATCACATTCAATTGGAACTCTTAAAGATTTTCAAATATCGGAAAGCGTATTTATAATAGCATATAAATCACTGCAATCAAATATTCATTGTAGCTCTTGGAATTATTTTCCATTCCAAACTCAAGAAAATTCATACACACAGAAAATTTAATTAAGTTTCGAAGTTTCAAAATGGATTCTGAGCCATCACAAAAATCTACGTCCCAGATGAAAATTGAATTTACGAACTGATAAAACTGAATGCCAAATGCTGTGTGAGTTATCATTCAGCTCAGCATCTAATGGTTTTTTGATCAGTTCACCATCAATTTACCATAGTTTAAGTTATTTACTGGAGGAAAAAAAAAACTTTTTCCTCCTATGAAAGTACTTCATCATTTTTTATAAAAGTAAAACTAAAATGCAGAAATTATGAAATTCTCATTTTATTTAATGTTTTAATCGGTGCAGTTAAATAAATATTTCAATTCACAAAAGTGGAAAAACGTCTATATTAATTGATTATTTAACAAAATAGCTTTTATTTTATATGCTGGTTAATAAAGGGGCATAATTTATAAATATTATGTATAATAGTTTTATGAAACTAAAAAGGTATAAAATATTTTAAAAGGAACATTATTTTTAAACAATATTTCATGAAAGTCATATATTTACGATTGAAACTCTAATGACCAATTTGTTTGCATTTTTTTTTTGTTTGCTAATTTAGCATTTCTCTATCTTTTCCACTTTTTCTTCAAAAGTACTTAGCATTTAGAATCTTGCACCCCTGATTTATTTTTAAAGATTGAAACAATGTCTTATATTGCAATGTGAATTTTACTATCAAATTTAAAAATTGTACGTGAGCAGAAAACAAAAATAATAGCACATTTTTAACAATACATTTAATGGATTTTTTTCACTCTAAATTTTCAGGTTATTTATCTTTATTATTCTATTTCAGGCTACTTAATTATTAGCATTTTTTCGCTATTTGACTCTGCTCAAAATGTAATGATAAGTTTTTTGTCACAATATTAAATAAATATTTTGAATAATCAAATATTTAGATGTGTATTGGTTACGTAAAATGCAAAATTATATCAAATCGCTTTGGAGGTAAGTCGATAAAATAAAACTGTCTATGCAGACAGAATCATTTAAGCTACTGGAAAAATTATTGCTACTAGCACAGTGTTTATAAAAGGATCTGATATAATGAAATTTTAAAACATAAGCAAAAATTCTGGTGTTCTTATGAAGTTCAACTTAATTTAATGGTATTCAAAATAAAGTAAATCATAAAATCATCATGAATTTAAGTTTTCTTTACCTAATTTTTAAAAATATTCTTTGTTTTTAAAGATGTTAAGTAAACTGATATTTTAAGGACAATCATTAATTCATGCATGAATGACAAATTAAAACATAAAGACTTAGACTCATACTTGTTCCTAGTAAAGGTCCTGAAATATAAAATCTTTTTAAATGATATGGTCTTCAGTTAAGTTATTAATGAGTTCTAATGACATTTAATCTTAGAACGTTTATCATGTTTACATGGAGAGTAATTTTGAATTCATTTAAAACTGAAAATTCCAGGCAAATTAGCGCTCGTGTTTAAAAAATAAAAGTAGAGTGACAAACCAAAACATAAAACATATCACAGTATATACACTCTTGTTGGTATATG
>JAPDSC010142287.1:21930-68444 GCA_026290005.1 Latrodectus geometricus
GTTATCAAATTCTTATCATAATTTCTTGACAGTGACATTTAAAATTATATTTTATCATATTTCACTTTGGATGAATTTTCAATTATAAAAAAATTGAAATAACTAATCTATATCTATATGCATATATATGTTATTTAAAATTGTAATAAATTAGTTAAAATCTAATTTATTACCAAAGAGTGCGTAAGCCCACCGCAGTACTTGGTCCTCTAATACTGTAATGGAAATAAATTAAAAAATCATAGTCTTTCAATATAATTTTGATGACACACAATCCTCTCCGTTTCTCTTGAACTAACTTGTTTTGCCTGAACAAGGCTTGTTTATCGCCAGGATAACAAAGACGTTTTCCTAGAGTACAGAAATTTCTGTAAACTAGTCATGCTGCAATTTCCTTTTTTTTTAATCGTTTCCTTTAAAATTTTAAATCTTATAAAAAATTAATCTTATAATTTTATTTTTACTTCATAAACGCATAGCAATAGACGATAACCGTGCATCATGCATCAATGTGTTCCTGTAATTTAAGAAACTGATTAAAAACAGAAACATTAAGTAATTGAAAAGAATATTTCTTTTGAAATTTAATGGATTAAAATTTTTATATTGCTGACAAAACAATTAAATATGCAAACAACTTCAATGCTTGATGTAATTTTCCTTCTTTTTCTCAAAGAATTATGTTGATGAACAGGCATGGAAATCAAAGATAAGGTTGCAAGTATTTTAATTTGTATTTATTGGGCTTAACACAGCAATGACTAGGGATCTTGATTGTATTTCTGTTATATATATGCAATCATATTATATGTTCAACGGAGAAAAAGTCTGGTATGTTCCCAAGCAATTTTTCTTGCGTTTCGATTATGTTCTTCATAACTCAACACCACTTCTTGTTAATCTTGTACCCTTTAAGATGCATAATGACGACGACATCCATTCGTGTTCGGAACACGGGTTTGAGCGTTGACTTCACTTACTTGTTACTTTTTTCTCTTACCTAGTATGACACCAATTTGGTTCTTCGTCATCAATAAATTTCACATTTCGACAGTCTCTCATAGAAACCACATTGTTGGAATGTATGTTCATAGTTTGAAGACTAATTTTATTTCATAATCTTATGATCAAATCAAATAAATCTTTATATGCTTAGAATGTAAAATAAAAGATTGTGAGCATACCAATGGATAATTAAAAATTTTCTTTATTCTTATTTTAATTTGAAAGCTTGAATGATTAGAACTTCATAAGATAGAACAAATAAGATAGACCTTACATATATAAAGAAATATTGAATATTATTTCATTAATATTGCTTTTTAGTTAATTGGTAAAACTATGTTTATTTTTTTAAAGTAAATAAAATTTGGTGTTGCCATACATCTTAAATTTGTTTCATTAGAAATCATATTAGAATTAGAGAGTTTTATCAGAACGTCTTTATATTTTGTAATAAACATAGTAACAACGAAGTTGAATCTGTTCTTATAATGTTTAATCCATGTAGAAATTTGTAGAGTGGTAAATGAAAAAATATTTATTTATTAATATTTAGTGAAAGAAAGCAAAATAGAGCAATTATACTTGTAAAATATTAATGTAAAACTTTTTATGAGAATTATTTAAAGGATAAATTAAATGTAGTACTTCAACTGAATTCATTGAAATCTGTTGTATTTTCATTGTTTTGTAGGAGAATATAGCGTTAAAAAATTAAACTGTTATCAAAATTAAATTTTCCTCTTACTATAGTTTTCACTGTGTGAAATCTTTCTTTTCTTAATTTTAGTTTAAATCATTTAAGTTAACGATTTAAATGGACTGAAAATGTGTTCTTTTTTGTTGAAAATACTCATCAACAGTATTTAACATTTCTACAGATCTGTACAAGTGACTGTTATGGATTAAAGATATTGATGGTGATAATTTTTATCCCCAAAATCACAGTCCTCTTATATATAAGAAGCTATTTTATTGAAAAATTTTCAATTCGAAAAGACAGACATCGTGATGCGAAATTTTCAAAGGAATTTTATAAATTACCATCAACATGTCGAAAACTTTATCGGGTAAAAAGAAATCACCTGGCTTTAGAGAATATAATTTTAAAAAAGTTGAAAAAAAAAAAGTTGTTTTTTTTTTTTTTTTTTTTTTTTTTTTTTTTTTTTTGGTAGTGCGAATATAATAAAATTCATTGTTTTTAAAACAGTGGAAATAATTGCAATAATAATATCACAGAAAATGAACGATCTAAAAGAGCAATAATTTTGTTGGTACTACCAAATTCTTATAACAGTGATGATCCTTAAAGTGCAGTGTGAAAAATTTTCATAAAATTTACAAGTTTTTATGTTAATTGTATTTACATAAATTAAGTTATCAAAATCTGAATTGATTTCTTTTAGCTATTTTTCACTGTACTTACTAATTTATAATTTATTATACTGCCTATTTAAAAGAAATATTAACTATGTTTCACATTTTTGGTTAAATTTTTGTTTTATTAAAGAAAAAACTAAAATTGTTTTAAAAAGTATGACAAACTAATTAATAAATTCATTATGTTAATTCAATGCATCTAGAAAGCTGTGAAAGTAACCTGGTTTAATAGTTCTCTAAAAATTAATTTTTTCCTATTTATATTATGCAGTTTAAAATAACACACAGTCATAAAATATATACATTATACGTTTTCATGGAAATATTTACTTGAAATAGTTTTAAACGCATTAACTGTTTAATATTCCACTAAAAATATTTGTGGAGAAGTTGTATTCATAAGATATATGTTTTGGAATCCACTGATTTCGAACATTTGCGATTCAGAAGTACGTCATAAAAACAATATCAAGCCAAGTAATAAAAAGGAACAAAGCACTTATCCGATTCCATGAAAGACCGAGGCATTGCAAGCGGCCAAGTCCATTAAATATACAATAGGGTCTAATGTTCACAGGTGCTGTATGATATGAAGAGGATAGAACAGTTGTTGCTGTATGATATGTTGCTGCATGATATTGATGCTGTATGATATGAAGAAGATTCAAATATCAACCTTGTCGCTTAATTCAAAATTACGAGTCGATTGGTTTTATCAAGTTCGGTCAACAAAAAAAGATATCCTGAAGCGAATTGCGAAATTCCACCTACAAAATAAATTGTGTTTTTAAAATAATAAGGTCTAAAATTTTATATTGTCTAAAATTATTTTTGAATAGTCAGTATTCTCATTCAGAATTTTTCGCAGTTTTGTGTACATATTTTAATAAGTTTAATAGAAAAATATTGATAGTTTCATTTTCTATACATTATTTTGTGAATGTTGAAAGTAGCAGAAAAAATAACTAGTTGAAATTCAATCAAAATACAAATAAATTGATGAGATTTTTGTTGCATCAGCTTGCTTCCCTGTACTTAGCACTGAGTTGGGTTCTACCATTAAGATGGAAGCAGCTGGGTCGTAATCTTAATTTAGAAACAGGTATCAAGCAGAAAACCTCTGAATACTTGACCTGCCACTCCCAGATATATCATTTCTCTAGGAAGACATTGCGACTACAACAGCTACCACCTTTAGTTATGACGGATCTTCGTTTAATCCATGATTCGGACTCACTTACTTCCGATAAGGCAAGCTGTACTGTAACAAATCAGGCTGCCTCTTCACTTAAGATGCGAATGTTGTTAATGCCGCTATCACTAATTCGTTAAATTGTAACATTTACTGATAATTTATAGATTTTCGAAGATACATGTTACTTTTCAACCCTGCACTGTTAACTCTGAAACATAAATCATATTTAAACGCAACGATATATTAAAGTTAAATTATAATTTACACTAATTTATATTTTTATATTCAAAAATTGAATTTATTTTTCCTTTAAAATTCTTATTTTTGAAAAATCTCTTATTTAACAATACTTAAATCGATTAATGTAACTTTCCTTTTGTAAATAGTATCTCTAGATTCCGTTGGAAAACCTGCATCAATATTTTAAATAGAATAACTTTCCCCAATCACAAGAGCCTTAATTCCAGTATGTGCAAAAAGGGAACTTTATGCTATATTTCCAAGTCAATTAACATTCAACGATAGCCTTGCAATTTTCTGTGTGATGCTTATTGCGTTATAAAAAGGGTGATGCATATTTCATTTGTGTTCCGGACAGAGTTCGTTAGCGCGAATATTTACTCGCCTTTCCTTCTTAAAGGGGTTTAATATACGGTTAACACGCTATTGTATAAAGGTTGAAATATATAATGTATCCTTACAGTAGCCGTTTTTCTTACTTTTGTGCCAAAGATGTGTCTCAGGCAACAGAGAAAGAGGAAGGAAATAGTCCACACCTCTACTAAAGTGTGGGAAATGGTTACCCGCGGACATGCACAAGAACATCTCTTCTCACTCCGTTCTGTACATTAACACCCCCTTTTTCAGGGGGTATCACAAACACATTCTTTGTAAAAAGGGTATGTCGGAAAAATCTTTTCTTAACCCTTCCTTACTTTTTTGTGCAAACTGAATGCCTGCGAGTTATAAAAAAATTTCAACAAACTATTCATTCGGAAAAAGATGGCAGGCTTTGATAAAGTGGCTGAAAGTTCCAAGCATAATGAATTTTAGGGTTAAGGACAGTGCACATATTTGCTTAAATAAAGGTTGAAATATATAAGGTCGGATTTCTTGAGGCTTAAATTTTCATCTATCACCGTTTTATATTTTTAGGTATTTCACAATAGCAAGTTAAGTCATCTCGATTCATGCTTCATAAACATCATAATTCCTTATGAAGAAATTAGCGAAGCAATTTTCTATGAGAGTTACATATTTTTAATCGCATTTATTCTTTGTTGTAAAACAACTTGAATTCAAATAGTTATGAACAAAAAATATAAAGCATTTATTATTTTATTTAAATATTTTATATAAAATTCCTCTTAACATAAAACATAATATAATAGCTTTAAAGTATAGTATTGCCTTAAAATATGTTTTTATCAAGATTGAAGAATGAAAACTGTGTTACATAGATTTACTCCTGCACTAAGTTTTACTCTATGATATTACCGCATTGCTCCTTACAAATGCTTAAATTTGAAGATCATTTTAAAATATGAAATATTAAATTTATTCTTTTGTTTTATGTAATTGGTTTATATTATAAACAGATACAAATTATAATTATAATACTTCACAAAATATGAATTTAATAGCATTTTGAATAAAAATAAATTTTTAATTGTGTTAATAATTAAAAGGAATAAACATATATGGTATCCAAATTACATGAATTTATTTATGTATTTCATATTAAGTATTCTTTCTAACATTAAGTAGTAATACAAATAAAGCAGGGTAGAATTCTATTTACTTATCTTTAAATATATTTCCCTCATATGATCAAAAGGATGGTACTTTTGTAACTTTTATATATTAAATTTATTATAAAAAAGGAAATCAACTATGAACAATTTTTTTTTTTCAGAACAATTTCTGATAAAACTATCTCGGTATAAAAATGATATGTAAATCACATGTATTGAGTGTTAAAATTTCAATAATCATGTAGCTTAATGCAAGCATAAATCTGATAATAAATGGAGAAACAAAAAAGGTTGTAAATTATTATGATCTACTTTTGTAAGCGGATTTTTGCTTTAATAGAAACTCAGAAATTCAAATTATAAAGAGGTATTTGTAACAGTTTTTTGTTCCTATTGAGCAATTAATTCTAATAAGATGGTAGTTAAATATGAAGAATAGAAGAAAGATAATACATATTTTTCATTTATTCTTATTTTGTTTTGGAGAAATTTTCGCTGTTAAAGATGAGTACAAAATAATGTGATTTTCGGACATTCAACCTATCAATCAACACTCGAATATTGCTTCATTTTCCATAAATGTTAAATCAGATTCATTGATTTATAAACATCAGCTTTATCCACTTATTTTTTTCCCTTTATTCAACGACTACATTTTCCTCCGTGAAAAATTTGTGGCATAAAGACACTTGCTTATTTTTTTTTATCAAAATTATCAGCGTGATTTAATTTATTCTAAGTAAGACTGCTATATATGTCATATTTAACATTTTTTTTTATCTGTAACCCCTAACTAGAAGCAGGTTCAATAAAAATGGTTGCTTTTGAATTACATATACTATTTCGTATGTACAGTATCATTATAAAATATACTTATTCTGGCTTAGAAGGGGAAAAGTGTACAGGTGAGAGGGAAAAAAAGCACTTGGACACCCTGCAGAGGTACACTGTATTAAATGCAAAGACTTCCCTTGAAATTTCATGTTGGGTAAGATGTACAGCAAAAGGGGAGCACTCTCTATTTCATATTAGTGATCCATCACATGAAACTCGGGTTCCAATTGTGCTTCGAAAGAGGGGGCATGGCTCGCCTTTACAGAACGTTGTCGATTACTGTCGAGAATGTTTCGCAAATGAAGCAAGTCTTTTGCAGGAGGATCTCTTTTTCCACACTGTTCTCTTTTTTCTACTTAAGAAGTCACCATCCGAGTACAAAGAAGGTTAGAGGTGATGCTGACTCTAGGTGAAAAGGGTCGTTACCAGGTCCCACCCTCTTAACCTCTTCCATGCACCTTCTGCTTTTTCTTCAATTTTATCTTCGTTGGAAATTAGCTGTAATGGTATATAGGCCTTCCCACAATTTTTTTTCCTAGTTAAACAAATGACAGTCAAAATATTTTCAAGTCAAAAGTTGATAAGGCGATGTACAAATGCTTAGTTACACTCATTTGCGTTTTGATTAAGTTTCATCTCGAACTAATGCTTATTTCATGAATAATTTTTCCTAAAATGGTATCTTTATTACTATTTGCATTAAAACTCGAGATTTTGCATCTTACTATAAATGCTTTGTTCTTGTTGCATTTTGCTAATTCTGTATTTCTTACAGTCATTCTTTCAACAATAGTGAGGATTTTGCCCTTAAGCTCAACAGTTTGAACTTTCAACTCCCATTTCGAAATCGAATGTTCATAGAGATTTGGAATCTACTTTTAATTGTAGATCTTCATGTAATAAACTCTCTTCAGTAAAAGAAGATCAAATAATAAACCAAATTAATTCTTTTTTATCCCTATATTTATGGCAATTTTGTACAAGATTATTAGGAAAAGTTTGGAAATGTTTCTCGGGGTAAAACTTAAACCAATTAATTAGAAAAACTGATAAAATCAAACCCAATCAATTCAAAGCCTATCTAGCAAAAATAATAAATTATTCCATGAATAAAATAAAATTAGTACCATCAAAAGTATTTAAAAATTAAATATTTAAAGGCGCCCGATATACACATTTTTCTATACTTACTTTGATTTTAAATGTTGAATTTTTCTGATACGTATAGCTGTTATTTTTCTCCAAAATCACAGGCAAAAAATTATAGATGTGCTAGTATTATTAAAAAATGCCTAGACTGTCATATTTTTTTAGCCATTATCTGATGATTTTAAGAAGGGAAGTTATAATTAATGCAAAATAATATAAAAGATCCTCATATATATTTTATGTTTTCTGTTTTCTATTTTACTTTTGATTTTAAGAAGAGAAGTTATAATTAATGCAAAATAATATAAAAGATCCTCATATATATTTTCTGTTTTCTATTTTACAATAATATATTTAGTGAACAATATATCAATTTACGGAGTCTCTATGATCTATTCTTACTCAAAGCATCTTTCTTGAAATACAATTTGATTAGATGTTTCTGTTTCATGAATATATATGGTTTATTCTGTTTCATTTTTTATTGAACTCAAATCTTAATATTACAAGAATATGAAGTGAAAATAAGAATAGGTTTTTCTATAAGAAAAGGTATATAGTAAGTTTATTGACTGAAACCCCCATGTAACTGCTCTAGGATTCAAATTCAAAGTAGTTTGATATTTTTCTATCAGAGATAGATTTAACAATAAGCAAGATCTAATATATAACAACTTTAAATATTTACGTAGATCTAACAAGATTCTTCGCACTTATTTGATGACAATGATTTTTAAATATTTTAAAGAAATTTGAATTAAAATGTACATTTACTTACAAGAATGCAGTGAAGAAATAATCGTATTTTTGAACCTCGTTCGCTTATAATATTAATATATTAGACTTTGGTTTTATATATTCTGCAAGTTTACGAGTTTACTTTTGCATTTTGTTACTAGAATGACCTCTATATTTTTGATAATTAGCCTATTAGTTTCTAAATTCAAATAAAATTTCTGTTTATTATTTTCTCTTTCATAACTGACAGACTCCACAATTGAGTTACATCTTCATTTCTTAGCTGCAAGCAGCCAAAGAGAAAAAGTAAAGAAGAAAAGAAAAAGAGCGAGTTACTTTGATTCATGAAAGTTATCTTGGATTTGTCGTAAGAATTCATGAAAGAATGTTCAAGTGTGACGTATAGCAACGTGCACAGGCATCCTGCCCGTATCTCAACAATCGTGATCTTGGGATCTCATAGTGCTCTTAACCTTGGTCACCGGAAGACTTACCGGTCTCACAACTTCTTCGGGGTACTTCGTGTGCCCACCCCCAACTTAGAGGCCACGGGTCACGATTCGTAAAAGAAAGCATGAATGAAATGACTGTACTTTCTCTTTCGTGGCTTTTTTGGCGGGATTTTTTTTTTTTTTTTTTACTTTTTTCCCCCGCTTCATTTTGTTAGGTAGCTGTATCTACGTAATTGTTGAATGGAGAAGGAAATGAGGAAATGATAAAAAAGAAAAAAAAAATGCTCCACCGTCATAAATCGTGACGCTAACGTAATCTAAAAGCAAATCGTGCAATAGTGAAGTTTTTTGTTGAGCAATTTAAAGCATACCAAACGCATACTAAAGAGGAAATAAGTTACAAAATATTTCATTAAACAACCAAACTATAGTGGTCAAACCGAGAAGATCGAGTGAAAGAATTCTCTTTTATGCTGATAATTTTTGCAAATCAAAAGCTGAACTAACGAGCAAAACTACCAGAGATAACCCGTTAAAATTTTGTTGCCTTTCATTGATCTGAAATAAAAGAATAGAAATATTTTCAAAATTATGAGTTAAGGTTATTGTGATATGCTTGTAGCTATCTATTCCAAAGCCGCATAACACAGTTAACCACCCTGTCATTCTGAACCTCAGACAAATGAAGAGTTGGACTTCTGAGCTGACACATTGCTTTCTACAATAAGCCGCACTAGCAAAAGAACATTGGTTTTTTTGCTAGTACAATGTTTTTAATTTGCAATGTTTTTAACTGCAATGTTTTTAATGTGCATACACCGTTTTAGAGCATGATGATTTCCTGCAAGGTCATGCATTGAATCCACTGCTTTTAGATTACAAAAGCGACGATGTTACCCTAGTCTCTTGATTGAAGTATGGAATTCTATATAATTAATAAAAAGAAATATTTGTGATTTGTTAACAGTAATGGTAAAGCTAATAACAGATCAGTTTGATTTGATGCTTGATAATTTTTGACATTTTATTATTTTTATGTAAATTTTAAGTGTTATCTTCCTGTTTTAATTATATAATTTATGGAACAGTAATTAAAAATAATAACAAAAACACAAATTTATTATTTTTTACTCTTTTAGTTATAAGGCATCTGAAATATTTTTCAAAAAAATATGTAATTATAAAATAATTTTATATTTCCTAAAGTAATACTCATGGAATATTGAAATGGGGCTTGGTGACACATAGGTAAAAAATGTCGATTTTTAACTTGAAAGTGATAAGTTTTAACCCAACCAAAGACTATAGCATTGTAAACCCTATAACAATGAACTAGTTTCAAATCCTGTTTGTTTGGTGTAGGTTCAAGAAAAAGCTGTAAATTCTAGCGTCGATTTTTGTTTATGGTTCATAATTATGTGAACTTGCCTCTGGGAATGTTCATGGATATATCGCAAACCATCATGAGCAGTTTATTTCCTTCTCGTGTCACATTAGCTCAAAAATTACACAAAAATTGTTAAAGATTATTAAAAAATTAAAATAATGACGACAGGAAAATTTTAGAAGTGTTGCACTTAGAATGTTTAAAAATTTTAAGTGAATTGCAAACAAATAAAACAGAAATATCACCTCACAATAAATGAAAATCATTATGAATGAGAGGATTATTTAAATATGAAACCATGTGATTCTGAAAGTTGAATATAGACATTATTATAGAATCCATACAGTGAATTTAAGTCAATCTTGCCACAAATTTTTAAGAGTTTACAGCAATTCTAAAACTAGAAATTTATGATGTTTTAAATGAAATTTTAGACATCAAAAATTCTTTTTTTTTATTACTTAAAACTAAGTGGCATGACAGCCCATAGAGAGTCAAGGCCTAGACTGCCCATATCTGTTTTCAAGACCGATGCCCCTGGAGTTTGAAGCAATATACCAGTTAGGTTGTCAGCCTAACGCGAAACCCCTAGTGTTTAGTCCCCATGCATGGTTTGTACTCAGTTTACCGATCCACTGAAGTGAGTGATGAAAGGAGGAATAATTGACCTTGCTCAGCTTGAGATTCGAACGTCAGACCTGTGCTTTAAGAGCATGATACACTACAACTACACACCATAGGCCTTCATTTTTCACTATTAACTCATGAAAATTGAAGCCCTGAATTTTTCCAAGTGTACTTTATACATTTATTAAATATTTTTATAAAAACATTATTAAAGAAATTCTTTAAAAAGTGACTAAAAAAATTATTGTGTCCAGGGAATTCAGGCAAATATAATCAGGCCCTGTTAACAATTTAATTCGTCATTCTGTTGCTATAATAACAAATAACATGATCTAGACTTGAATTGTTTCTTAAAAATTTAAATTGGGGAAGAAACTGCTATGGCTACAGATACTTAAAGTTCCTGACATGACATTAAAACAAGTAATTATGATAGAAGTCACATAATTAATTGCAAGATAAGTCACTTTCAAATAAATATTTTTCAAAATTGAATTTGGTTCATCATTTTATTGTCCTTTTTTAAGTAAAATTCAACAATTACATAATAACTTAACTACTACTAAGCGTATTAGCGTTTGAAAGAATTTCTGAACAATTGAAATTATTCATACCCAAGATGTGAGTTGAGCTCACTAACTACTGAAGATCTGTCAATAACCATTCTGACTTCTATTTAGCAAACAGTTAAGCCGTTTTAACCAAAAAAAAATCAGAATAAAAATCTAGATAATGGAAAATATCTCTCATGTATATAAACATATTCGTGCTATTACAGTTAATATCATTGAAACTTACTGAATCCTATAAATAAAATATTAAATATCTTAATGTTAATTTGAGATTTTTTTTTTTTTTTTTTTTTTTTTTTTTTTTTTTGCAGTAAAATTGTTCGCTGATCAAGATTTACAAGTTTTTCGTAAGATTTGAATAAAGAGTCTTCAAGGTAGTTACAGAAAAACGTGAGAACTATACCGCAAGTACTGTTGAATACTTGCGTATACTAAGCTAAGGACTTAAAATAGCATAACGTAATGCTGTGAAGAATTTATTAATAATCATCCTGCCATATTCCAGTATTTCTTTTGGTTTGAATAATAATACAATAAGTTAAATAATCCCACTGAAGAAAGTTCAAGCCATGATCAGATCAATACCATTTATAATTAGAGAAATATTTAATCGTGAGATTAAAGTTAAATTTGAAAATATTTCTGACATATATTTAATTTTTGTTAGGAGTGAGCTAAAATGTTTGTTTTACTTTAATGAATGTATCAATTAGATGCATATTTCATTTAAAATATTTTATTTTACTAATCTAAGCGGGTCATAAATAAGCAAACTTATTTTTAGTTAAGGACGCGTCATTTGGGAAAATTCTGTTAGACAAAGGGCGCTATATAAAAACCCCACGGTACCGTGTAGTAATAAAAATAGTAAACCTCCACTCTAATAGCCTAGACGTTTTAATATATGATTATTTAATCTATAACAAGAAATATTACAGAAGTTTTTCTTCTCCAGAAATAATTCACTGGGTTAATGATGACCTCTTTCGAAAAGTTAAATGTAATACTGGCGAATTAAGTTTAGGAAGTAGTATAGAGTGTAAAACAGGCTTATATAATTCATTTTTTCCTGGAAACTTACGAAGATTCTTTTATTAATTAAAGTGACAGGTGGTCTTTTCTTAAATGCTGTAACTACAAGCTCAATTACTTTAATGGTGAGCTTTTGTTGGGAATAGATTTACTTATATAAAGCTGAAATTGGGAAAGAGATAATTTTCAATTTGCGTCAAAGACGTTTAAGATTTCGTTATGAACGAAAATGGGAATAGAGAATGAGTAGAATGTAATTAAATAAAAATAGGGAAAGAAGAATATTATTAAAAATTGAAAGGCTGGGCCACACACATTAATTGAAAATATTTAATTTCTTTTAAGTGGGTATTTAATAATGCTTAAATGAGAGAGCGGAAACTTCAGTTACTTTTGAGATGGTTTATATTTAATTCAAACATATTTTGTTCATGGAAAGAAAAAGAATTGTTGATTAATGTGTTTCTCTAATATAATTAGTAAATAATGTGACATTTAAAATAGGTAATGGGATATTTATAATAAATTGTAAAACACATGGCTTTTTTATAACTAATACAATCCCATTTATTGGCCCGCACTGAAATAATTTGAAATTAAATACTGCCATTTTTCTGCAATAATTAAAATATTTAACACATTTTAATTTTTTGCAATAGATTTTAAAATTCATTTATTCAAATTAATAAAAACTGATGTTTTTTATCATGCTTTCGGGCAGGAAGCAATCGAGGTTATATTTGGAAACATATTTATACAATTCTCTCAATTTGAAATTAAAAGCTCATAAATGCAAAAATTCTCTAATGCATAATGTTATAATTGTATAACACTAATTTTTAAATTCAAAGTAAAGTAAGATTTTTTTTTTTAAATTAATAGAAAACTAAAGTAAAAAAAATACTAGTTAAAAATACATCTAAAATGTAAGTTAAATTATATATCATGGTAATATAAATTTATACTAATTATAAATTTATATTGTCAAAATAAAAAGAGTGATAAAGATGAAAAAGCTAGCCATAATCATAAGCAAAAATAAAGAGTTCTTGTCAAAATAAAGTAAAAATTGAATAGGAGAATAATTTAATGATTTCCTTTGCAAATTTTAATGATATTCAAATGTACATTCGTAAGGAATAGAAATTCGTCTTCCAGTTTCCTGTACAATTTTTTACAATTATTTCATGAACACCTACGGCGGTATTCGACGACAGTGTTTTTATAGATGATTCAACAACAGTGAATTATGTTCTTATATAGTGATAAAACATTTTTTTACAAGAACTCAGGTAAATAATAAGACATTTTATAAAGGAAAAAGTACCAGATCTGATTCAATAAACAAAAACGCTTGTTAAACTCATCTATAAGAGAAATCAAAATATTCTACCAAAATTTCTGTTATTGAAATTGCAATGCTTTTCAAAAATTTGTAAAATTGGTCAACGAGAAAGAGATATATCCAAAAATTTTTATTTCTAAATTTCTGTCTTTCATATTGTGTTTTAATGAAGAGGTATAATCATTATATTCACAAAAACCAAATATAATCAAAAAATTTCAAAATTATTTCAGGAACGATATTTTTTTTTTTATCAAATACCATATTTCCAGATTCTTAAAAATTTCCACTAAGAAAACCAAGTTCTTGATCCCTGTTTGTAGTAATAGGGACTAAAGGCAAATTCTTACATACAGATAATTTTAAGCGCATTTTGACAAAGTTATTGCGCAAAGGACTTAAAATAGAGGTTAGGTAAGATGATTTCTCAAGTGACTATGATGTCAAATTTCGATAAAACATTATAATTTGATGCATAAAATTTCTCAATAGAATTGATATTGCAAATGAAAATGCCCTCACTGTTCCCAGGAAACTCAAATATGAATTATGAAATAATAGCAACGGAAATCTAGCATTATACCAAGCGATTAATGATAAATTTAAATAGATCACCAGATAAAACAAAACAAAAAGTAAAACGTACATAATCCTCGTTGATTATAGTTGAAATATCGTACACATTAAAAAGCAAACCTCATTTCATCTTAAATAAAAATGGTATAGAATATGAAAATAAGTTTGATGTAATGATCTATAATTTGTTTCTTTGCTTCAGTGTAACTATCAATAATCAGCGTTAATTATTACATTTTATCTTACAAAAAGCAATGACAATAACTAAAATTTAAAACTGATATTAGGTTTGATACGAGATCTTGCACGTAGAAAATCAAAGTAGGAAGTAAGAGATCTTACATGTGAATTCAAGAATCATCAAATATTGTATACAACTGTTGAAAAAGTCATGATCAATTTTACTGGATCTTCTTTTACTCTATCGCTGTAACTACAAGAAAAATTACAAAATAAGTTCCTTTAAAGACAATTTATTTTGGCAATAATGGTCCCTTAAATAACTTCGAAGCAAATTAAGATAATTTTAATTAAAATTTCTTGTTGGAAATTTATTTCCTCTTTTAATTAGATATGAAGAAAGATAATCAAATTGAGAAAAATGAGCAGTTAATATTTTATTGATTTCCAATATTCGACTTCTAGTAACTAATCCGCAAACAATTCTTAAGACGAAATTCTAAATGTTAAACTCATTTCAGAATTAAAAAGAAAAGAAATAAATAAAAAAAGTGGTATTTAACTAAAATAAAATTATGATAATGAAAAGACATGAAGACTTAAACATTAATATTGAAACATAAAAATGCCTTAGTACATAACTTTAAGAATACTGAAAAACTTTTTTAAACTTTATCTAGAAAATAGCACTTTCCCAAATGAAATAACAACATTAAATTTGTAATCATATTACAATTCATAAAAGTTTGGTTTGACTAGATATCCGTATTACACGCCATAGGCCATCCACTTAATACAAAGCTTTCAATAAAAGAATTTGAAATTCTTAACACAATGGTGCTAATATCAACATTAAGTTCATTTGGATTCATGTATATCAATGTGTTTTAGAAAATGAAAGAGAAACTAGCTTTAAAAAGTTAGATCACGGCATCAGTTAATACTAGAAATTCTTTATGTGCAGATGTATATTAAAGAGAGAATAACGAAAATTCTGGAACAAAGCTGAGATAGAGATATAAATATGTTATACTGTGCCCCAAATCGATACTAATAAATGAATCAATAAATTTTGTTTCAATGGATTCATTTGAGAACAGTCTTTTCCCAATTTACGTATTAACAAGAAATTTCAGCGAAATATAAGTTTATCTAACTCTATGGTAAGAAAAGTAATACTACTGTCTTCTTCAAGATTTATTTAAATTTAAAGATACTGCCTTATGCTACTTATTTAGTTTCTTAAAAGATTTCAATTAGCAAAATTTCAGTCATACATTACATTTTATTAAATGAGGAAACAGACCTTTGCTCACCTTAAGAATCCTTTTCTGCAATAGCCAAAAAATCTTTAATTGTGTGTACGAAAAAAAAAAAACTTATGAAAAAGCAGTATGGGAAATAAGGTACACCGAACAACATCGTTACAAATTTTATTTGATGTATAAAATTTTACAAAAGAGACAAACAAAAAGGGAATGCGTTTCGACAAATTCATGTATTAGATGTTACATGAAACATTTTAATACTACTTTTGAGTAAATAAAAATTTTGAGCCTAAAACGTATGTCTTGAATAGTATGAATAGAGAGATGAGTATTTTTATTTGAAATAGAGAAGCAAATATCTGAGAAAGATATTAGACATCCAAGCACTTTCTAAAGAAAGAACGTAATTGAATTAAAGAAAGAAAATTATTACGTGTAAAATTGCACAGAGATTAAAATTACAGCTTAATTTTTTTTTTTTTTTTTTGTTAAATAATTTTTGAATAGTCACAACTTCATATGATAAATCCACGAAATCCACCTTTTGGAAAAAAAATTGTTGATAGTAGGTGGTATTTATATGTTAAAAGGGAGAAAAATCGAAAAACTTATTTACCAAGATTCCCCTTGGCTCTGTTGTAGGATCTTGATCTTACGAAAGGGAATTCTCAGATTCGATTCAGTCACTTTAAGCAATGATAAATGGACACTTTATGCATGCATGTCTATCAAGAGGAATGCTTTGCAGGTTTTCGCATTCTTGCGACACATGCATATGGACTACTATTTATAAAATGTCCTCCTAGAAGGTAATCCGTAGCGAATGTTCACACACCTTATAAGGGCTTTCGACTAATAGCAAATTAACTTGACAATTATGCAGGTAGTAAGCAGAAATCCTACATTAATTTTCAATTGTTCAGCAGAAGCTGGAATCAAACCCAAAACCTTCCATTCCAAAGAACTGGGATGCAGCACTACGTTTCTTTTTTAAGGCACAGTGATATCAAGAGGAATATTTTGTCATAATTAGTTAATGTACAGTGACTCTTCCAATATGCTGGTGTTTCAAAAGGTCAAATTCGGTGTCTTACCGTTAAAACATGTCAAAAGAATCTGCCATCCAAGAATATTGTCTTCTCAATGTGTCTTCATATGGGTTTTAATGTACAGATTTGTAAGAAATATGTTACTATATTATGCTATTATATGCTATCAGAAGCACTACTTATGTTTGTTAGATCATAAAGGAAAATAATTATTTCTTTGATGCTACGCTGCAGATTGACTTTATTTTTACCATAAATATATTAAAAAGTATTAAAAAGTCTGAAAATGAAATACATTTCCATGATTCTTTTTTCTTTCAGAATAGTAATAGGGGTACATATACTTCCATTCCACCATACAGGCTCTCATAATTAATCTAAATAAGTTATTTAGCCAAAATGTAATAAAAAAAACCAGTTAATCTTAAAATTTATTATTGTGAGAAATTATTAAATATCACAAATTATCAAAAATCAAATTAATGTATAAGAACTAATTTTAAAAAGCAAAAAATTAATTGTAATAAAAAATGCATTGTATAAATAGATATTACTAATTTTTGTATATTATTTCATAAACTGCGGGTGAGAAAAATTATCTCATAAACTGTTTCCTATGAAGTAATAATAAATTAAAAATAAAATTAAAAATAAAATTAAAAAATTAATTTGTTTTCAAACTGTCTTTAAACTTACGTTTATAGTTTGTGTGTGTTCTGATAACCCCTGAAATATATTAATTTAAATTCATTAATAAAATTTTTAATTTTAATAAGAAATGATAAAAATATTTGATTATTATAGTTATAAAAATGATTGGGTCTTGTGCTTGAAGAAAAGTTCTGTAACCAGTGAATGGATGAGATTCGATTAAATGTTTCATTTAAAAGTTTGGTATCTTCGCAATAGTAAGAGTTCCAATGTTTTGCAGCCTGAAAAGTAATCGTTTCAGGGACTTGGAGATGGGCTAATGTATTATTTTGTGTTTAAAATAGTCATAAAAAGCTAATTAAAATAGAACTGTATGCGAAAATGAGTTTCAATTACATAATTATAGTAATGAAAAAGATATTTCTTAATATATGCAAGAGTAATCACTCATTTTACCTTAATTCAGCTTACACTTAAATTCAATTTAAACCAGCATTATTCATGAAGTTGCTCTTGGAGTAATTTATCTCGGACGTTTCTTTTTTAATTTACTGTTCAGGATCGATTACTTTCGAAGTAAACAACTTAAGAAATTTGTTTATCGGCCAAAGACAATTTACCTGTCATTTCTTCTGACATCGTTATCGAAGCAGCTCAAAGACTCCCTCCCCCTCCCTGAACAATGGTGATTTGCTCGGGCAATGCTCCTAGTCCTCCCGACCTCCATCGCGGACACATGCCTTAGCTCTTTCAGCGTCATTGGCTTGCATCACGTTTCATAGGGCTCATTACTATTCATTAGGTGCAGGGATTAAAAGGCGGAGCCGCGATCTTCATTGGACGAGAACAGTCGTCAATCAAATATCAACCCCATCTATTCCGAACGATATTAATGACCAGGTCGCCTGATGGTTTGCATGGGACGAGGCTACTCGTGTCAGTATCGCCATAATTAATTGGAGAGACGCAGTTTGTATGTCCTGGTTGGTTGCGATCGCTTAATGAAGACCAAATGGGATTGGGAGAAAGTGACGATAAGATCTTCAACCGGATGAATTTGTTAAGTTTGTGTCAGACATCACTGCGCAGTTGACGTATTTCCTCGCGTGCACCTCAGCTGTAATTGATAAAAAGGCGGGGAAATTAATTGGTGACTTTGACATCAATGTGATCATTTGGTGGGTATCAATATCCTCTCCCATCTGTTAGGAACATAAACACGCAAAGGTAGACTATAGGAGGATTTTAAGAAAATAATTACTTAGGGACCATCATGTTCTGGGAGAGTTATTTATTAGAGAATACTAAAAAACGACCATTCTTCATTCACTATCTTTTAGCTAAAATGGGGATGAAAGAGAAATTAGAACATTTCCTCATTATGCAACTCCATTTACTTAATTGCTCATTTATATAAAAATTTATGGTCTATGGATATTGTATAAACTTTTTCAAAATAATTATTGTATTCAGTATTCTCGATACACTCCAGAAAATAACTTCATACTAATCATCAATATTTTACAAGCTCATTTTCTGTTTACTTACTACTTTTTATATAAGTTTCTAATAATTGTCTTTCTAATAATCGATAGAAACAGAGCATTAAAAGTCTAAAAATACCCTGCCACTTTCAAAGTTAATTCTTCTTTAAAATTGCTGACTTTGTTTATAGAATTTTTTGTCCATGATGAAATTAATCTAAAGAATGTTCAATGTTAAATATAAATGATGTATTGAAAATAGACTTTTTTAAAGGAAAAGAAGCAGTAGCATCGGTTAATATTTAGATTCACACGACACTAAAAGAAATTGAACTATGTATGCCAATGACCCTGATACATAATATTAATTATTAAATATTTTTTATAATTGAATATTCATTTGATCTAAATGTATAAATTTACAATTTTATGTTAAAGTGTTACTGCAAACATTTATCTTTTATAAGACATAGGATTTGAAAATTTTCTCTGCACATTCATTACACAAGAAGAAAAATTTATAATTCATCTTGTGTAAGGAAAATGTAAATCTCTAACAGCAAAGGTACAAATTTTTTAAAAGTAAAATTGTATAAATTAAAGGTAACAAACCCTTTGGAAATGCATTGATAGTTTGTTATAATGCAATGAAAATGATAATAAGGCCTAAGCACTTATAAATTTTTTAAGCGTAAAATTAATTTTTAAAATTTGAACTAAGTTTGATTTAAATAAGTTAATCCTTCATAAAGAAAACTTTTTTTTTTTGTTTTAGTCAAACGAAGAGTTTACACATTCCTTCAACTTATTTTAAATACTGTTAATAACTTAGTCCATATTGAATACATCATTGATCATTTTAGAAATAAATTAAGGTTTATTGAGTCCATTCACATAATTACTTCATATAATCAGCAAATATCAGTATTAAAACGTCTTTTACTATCAATAAGTTCAAAAAGTAGATATTTAACCTGCATTTAATAATGCTAAATAATTTAAGGAATAAAACTTAGTTAGGATTAAAAAGTTACCAGCATCAATATTCTGAAGAATAAACCGTTATTTTATGTAACAACCTGTAAAATACGGCGACCCTCTTCTCTTTGAGTAGTGATCGTTATGACTAGCCGAAAGGCAGTGAGAGAGAGAGGAGGAAATGATGAGAACTTAGTGATAGAAACAATCATGAGAGTAAAGTTTTCTATCTTTTCCTTTGCTTATCTTTTATGTTTTATATATTGTGATATTAAACGAAATAAATGAAACAGCACTGTGAAAAAGGTTTTATTGTCTATCGGTAGTTAAATACGTTTCAAGCCATAAGAGTTTCATCGTTGAAACTGTGATTTCTGTTCATTGTACAAGAGTTCATAATTAGTTAGTAGTAGATCAAAAGTGTCTTCTAACTCTACAATTACAAATGATTCTTACGTCAGAAAATTTTTGAAACCCCTATAAAAAATTGTCACTTATATATAATTTCATAAGATAAATAATTCTCGAATACTAACTCAAAATTTATTAATAGCAAATATTTCTATGATAAATCAAAAAGAACCTGCTCAAGTTAACTTCTAATGACATTCAGTTACAAACAGAGACAAACCGATACCATTTCCATATTTTCAACAATATTCAGTGAACAATGATTAAACTTCTGGAGTAGGGAGACTCTTTTTCAAGCCTATTACTAAATATTATCTAAAGTAAACTTAGCAATTTTTAATGAAGTCGCAAAATATTAAATAAAGCTTAAATGAATGAAAATAGATTACAATGATTTTGATTAATTGCATTATTTTATGTTTACTCAAATGATAATATTAACAAATATTTCTGAATAATTTCCCTTCAATGATGTAAGCTAGTGACTTTTAATATTAGATAACAATTTTATTTAAAAAATATTATTATAATTTTAAATGAATGAAATTAAATAATTTAGATCAAGATAACACTTGAGCAATATCGTGGTTTTACACCATATCTTAACTAATTTTTATCACATAATAAATTTTGCTTCATTAAGCAGTAAAAAGAAAATAAAAAATTAAACAGTATATTTATGTGTTTTATTTAAAATTGGTTCCTTTTTTTGAAGCATGAACGCAGTTAAAATTTATTTGAATTGCTTTGATATAATAAACATATGAGAATTCTACAGGTTTTGTACATAAATTGAGGTGATTATGAATATACATTTTACAACTGATTTTGAATGAAAAATCTATAGTTATTTTCTTTACATTTAGCTTAAAAAATTAATTAAATAATTGATTAGGACCAATTAATAACTTTTTCAGTTCTCATTAGAGACTAAAGAAGGACGTGTGATTTTTATAATATCAACAGAAATTAGAATCAGTGAATCACAAATATTTTTCAAGATAAATCTGTAAATTAGAGTAAAAAAATTGAGTTTTTTTGTTTATTAATTATTTATAGCACTATTCTAATTAATTTCTTTCTTTCTCTTATAATTCAATTCGATTATTCTCATATTGGTGAAAGTTATATCGGTATTAAAATATATTTATTTATATTTTTACTGGATTTAAAATAAAACATAAGTTAGTTAAAAAAAATAAAAAGACTATAATATATTAGTTGGAGAAGAAAAAAGATAAAATATATTTACAAATTCAAAACGGCAGAAAAAAATTCAATTAATTACATAATAATTTTTTATGATAAATAATATGTAAAATAACAAACAATAAGCATAATGCAATCTAACTAAGTAGAATTTAAGATGATAAAATTCATAAAAGATATTCAGTTGCAAGAATGTGCAAATAAATCATTGAAACTTTATTTCGCCTATTCGTCAGTTAAATAAGAGAATTTTTTCACAAAAAATAATAATTTATTTATAAATAATAAACATAAATTAAATTACTTTGATATATTTTTAATACTAATTAAAAAAATTGATAAAAAAACGCATATGTAGGTACACAATTTAAATAATTAATTAAATATAAATGTTGATTAAATTGGCTTAACTTTAAATTATATATAGAGATAAATTGTTTAATTTGCGTTTAAGACGTGAATTAAATTTCCAAGGACAGATAAAAACTAATATTAATGACATTTCAACAATTTTCAATTTCTGGGTAAAGTTCAATTAAGAAAATGTTACATTGCCCTTGCCCTAAATATGAAATAATGACTATCATGACTATTTTAAATGGGAAATAAAATGATTTTTCGAGTAGATCTTTTGTTTTCCTCTGGAAAGGATACAGCTACGTTGAGGAAGCTACGCCCATTTGAATCAAACCCTTTGCATCTAGATCCAATTGGATATTTCGCCATTCAAAAATAATATTCTTTAAAGAATCCATTCTTCACTTTGCCATTGCTCGGTCCTGTTGACTTCAAAAGGACCCGAATTCATTACCGTTTTTTGTATGCCTTAATTGCCTCAGAAGTCCTGGATGTGATCCTGACCATTAATTTCCCTCCTTCTCAAAGCTTAAGCTTGAGCTTTCTCCTGTAGTGCAGTATTTGGCACCTACAATAAAGGTAATAATTCATCATCTTTATTGTTTGAGGTGCGCGAGGAAAGGTGTCAGGTGGTTATTGGAGCTGATTTACATAGCCTATCGCGTCCTTTCCCACGGTTCCCACGACCTAAATAGGGCCTATGATCACGCCTACAAATAGACTTCTTTTTAAACTGAGTCCTGCCCCCAGAACTTACTTAGGTTCTATAATCATTCGTCATGAAACTGGCCAAAGTATTGCAATTGTAATTATCACATTTAATTTTGATTCTCTTTTTATTCAAACGGCATTAGTACGAGGTCGCAAAATCAGATAATTAAACGTAATTGTATCTCCTGATATAAATGAATATGTCAGTGAATTTGTGTTATTAATGGTTCAGTTGAAAATGGGGAAATACCATTTGTTGCTGAGAAATCTAATTTAAATAGATGGAGAAATATTATGAGAGAAAAACATTCTTAATTATATTTCTTAATTTTTTTATCTTATGAAATTTCTTAATACTTAATTATAGCATACAACTATTCTATTCTATAACGCCCTATTCTTAAATATAATTTTTGAGAAAAGGATATTTTAATGAGTATTTATACCTACATGTATCAACTATTATGTATTTTAATTAAGCGGAAAAAAATTATTTTTCAAATTTTAATTAAATAATTTTTTACTAGAGGAACAAGTTCAGTTTTAAAATACTTATTTTATACCTGAAAAAATAGGTTTCACTATTGTAGTAATATATATATATATATATATATATATATATATATATATATATATATATATATAAAAATGACAAGTTTTTTTCGAATATCAATTTTATCAATTAATAAATTTGAATAAATATTTAATTATTTGATGATAAGCTTTATATGAATTCTTGTGGACCATTTAAAGTGAACATTCATTTTAATTTTATTAACTAAAATATTTAAAAATCAGGGATAATTAAATAAATGTATTTCAATAGAATTTTATATTTCAACATTTTTACTGCTATTAAATTTTAGTTGAAACTTTCGTCTTAAAATTTTCAATTCAAGTCTAACTTTAATTTATTTCTTACAAATTAATCAAATAAACAGGAATTTGAATTTTTTTGACTGGAAAAATTGAATTATTCAGCAAATGTACTTATGTGAATTAAATATAAAATAATTGTTTTAAATTCTAAATATAAAATATTGGAAACATCCACAGAGCTTTTGAATCTTGAGTTTTAAATTAGGTTGATTTAAATTTTTCAGCTATTTATTCAAATTATGTAATAATATTGATAAAAAAACTTCTGAAGCACAAGACAAATGTAAATTAAATGTACTTTAATTTTTAATTTTGTTCATAATGTGAGCAAATTTTAGAATATTAATTTATGTGTTATGTATTGTTTCACACAGGCACACAATACACATCAGTGGTCATATATAACATTTTTACGCAAAATCGAATGTGTATAATGTGAATTAGAATTTTCTATATTCACTGAATTATTTTTATGTTAGCAAAAGAAAGTAATTCGATAACAAAACATTGATTATTAATAAATTTAGCATTATTTTACACCTAGGCCAAACTTCATTCAATACATAAAATTAAAATTTTTATTGTATTAAAATAATATTAAATTATTTACCATTATTTTTAAATTATTTTAGATTTATTATTGTTGATTTCACTCCAATATTTTTCTTTTAAAACCTTTCATTAATTTTTTTTTTTTTTCATTTGAGCAACTTTTACTTTTTCCTTGTATTTAAATGATGTTGAGATTGAAAATGGAGCAATTTATAACTCTTTTTTAATATTCAGAAAAACTGGGCTAAAAGAATGGAGATACAAGCATCAATCAGATTTAAGTAAAATTAGAGAAAAAATTTATATTCTATCACTTCCTAAAGAGTTTTATCATTTAAGAATTGCGTTTCTTAAAACTAATGATTATTTCCATAATCACCTAAATAATAGACAGTAAATAGTCTTAAAGTTATCAAAATTCGTTTGCCATGAGTTATTTACACCATGCTTTCCATCTCAGATGACAAGCATAAAAGAAATAACTTCTGATAAAGAGATACTTTTTCAAATACATACACTCTTTCAGGTCTATTCACGCGTTTATTTATATACAGTACGTCCACCAAAGTCTTTTGCCATTCTATTAATTTTGGAGCGGCTGCTGTTGTATTCTTAAAAGTAGTGTCTAGATATAGTAAAGAGTGACCACATTACTGAATAAAAAACCACCTACAGCATCACCTGGTGATTAACTGCGCTGAACTAGCATTTCTATCTCGAAAACGGAATGACATAAGGAAAAATGCCATTGACAATTGTAGAGAATTATCGATTCCGTACGAAAAGATACTTTGTGGGCATTAATACAAAGACTAGAATGTTTAAAATGTGTGTTTGCTTTTTTCACAATTTCCTACACAATGACGAGAAAAAAACAAACTGAAAAAGAATTAAAAAAAACTGCTTATCACAATATATACATTCAATTAATATGTTCAAACTTCTCATTGTCAACAGCAATGTATGTCTGATACTTGTTTGAATGTGATGTTGCATACATTGGAGCACAGAACATGATACTTTGTCACAGTTTCAGTTTGTCTTTCTATTCCCTGCAATGTTTGGGAAGAGTCTGCTGTTTCAGGCATCCCCACAAAAGAATGTTCTGTGGAGTCTTAGCTGACAAACGTGGAGGTAAATATATTCACTACCACCATACCTAATTATTTGGTTACCGGATTCATTGACGAGGTCCTGCTTCACTGAAAATTTTTTGTGAGCAGGTGCACCGTCATGTTGAAATCATAATTGCACAACTATAGGTTCTCCTCAAAATCGGGAGTATTACGTTCTGTAGCAGTTGCAAATATCGTGTACCCGTTAAAGTGTCATCGTAAAATATTGGGACAATTAGCTTGTTATTGTAAATTACAAAATAAACGTTAATAACAAATTGCATTTGATGTCGAACGTAGGTAAAACATCTAGGATTTGCCAGCGCTCGGTAATGAGTGCTTTGCATATTGTACATACCATTCCTTGAAAAGCATACCTCATTTGCCTTCTCTATATCTGCCAAGAATATTGGCTGGACCTCTATTTGATTCGTGAAAACCATTTCACCCTACTCAGACTTAGAAAATCCCTCCATGGGGTCATGGTATGCATCAACAAACTACAAATCTTAGACGTCTCATTTATAGTAGTTTCAGATGAACTCGTCTGACATTCCTTACGTATTTACATACTGTAAGAAATTGGAACACCAACAGTAATTTGAGGTAAGTTATTTTATATGATCTACATATTATTTACTATGTTTGAAAAAGATAGTCAGTACAAACATGGAACACTGGGGTTTGGATATTTCAAAATTATTTTGTTATTATCATCGGGAATAACAACGATACTGTTATTCCATATTACGGTGTATTGTTTCTCACCCGAAAAATAATCATTTCTCCTTCAATTAGAGTGTTGTGACGTCACAGTATAAGAAATCCCGAAAAATCAAATACTCGTTTTAAATTTTCTATTCTTTGTATTAATGCCTAAAGATGTCTTTTCGTACTGAATCGCGATATTGTTCTACAACTTCCTAAATAGTTTTTTATTCGCTATCTAGTTCCGTTTTCGAGATTGGAATTCTAATTCCACTGCTTTCCAATATATGGAATCCTAGGTGGTTTTATTCAATAGCGCATGGCTATATTATTGTACCTAGTCATTGTTTTTATGAATACAGCAACAACCGATCAGAAGTTAAGAGGGTAATAAGAGAATTTAATAAGCACATTGCATATGGTGAGTGTAATTAAAGTTGTTCTTTCAAATGGCTACAAAAGGATAACCATTTATCAGAATGGCCTAATATGTTCATCTTGTTATACATGAAGTAATGAGGAGAATTTGCCAAAAGAAATCATTCATAAGTTGGCTGATAAATGGCGATATAACATTCTAAAGTGCTCAAACGATTGCTTTAAAAATATGCTAATTTTAAGATGTTATTAAGAAATGTGACATATGCAATGCACATTAAACTAATGATAAAATGCAGAAACAAGTAATGCACATTACACTTATATTAAAGTAGAGGGCCATGTAGTTCTTTTATTCTACATTTGAGAAAATAGTCGTGACTCTATTATTGAAGAATTGGACTCTCTCGTGAAGCTCTTTTCTATTTTATTTTATATTTATTTATTTCAAGAACTTTAACTACAAACTACAATGGGAAAATATCAGACATTAAAAGTGTGTAAAAACGGCTTTGTTTCGATAACTACATTCGATAAAAAGAAAGTGAGTGACAAACCAGAAGAAGCCGATTCATTTGATGAGAAATAAGATTGAGGGAGAAAAGCATTTTCTTAAACGTCAGTGGAGGATGAAGTTACAGCCTTGCAAGTACCGTCAGGGAGTAATTTTGAAACGTGTAAGGGAAATCATCCAAATTTGCACTTGCCTATTAGTACGGTTTGTAAAATTTTAAAAATTATTGTTTAATATTATTCCATTCCTTTAAAATATCACGCCTGCTCAGAAGTGGATTCTAGCTGATTTGCCAAAATCTGAAATCTTTGTCTTGCAATTTCTTACTCAAATGAACATTGATAATGCTAACCAGGAACATTTTGGGAGAGATGAAATCCATTTCCATCTTCATAGTTAGGTCAAAATTAAAATTTTCAGATATGAACAACAGAGAATTCCTGATTCTTTATTCTCAACAGTCACTATGGGGTGCGCCTTCAATGCAAAGGTTATGGTTGGTCTTTTCTTCCATGAAGAGATTTTGTCTTTTGTTCCTGTAACTTATACCTTCAACACGAAATGCTATGAATCTTTTTCATATCAGATGATTCTAGCACTAAAACATGCATGTATGAGTAGAATAATTTTGATCATAGATGTTACTTTTCCGCTCATTGCAACACCAGTGAAGCAGTTGTTGAATCTTTACTTTTGGAAATGATAGAATTATTATTTGTCTACTCTGAATAGGCTGACCGCTACGATAACAAGAACTGAACTCTTGAGACTTTTGGTTATGTAATTATTAAAAATATATTGTATACAAGGTCCCGTTTATGTACTTAGCCAAATTGGAAACATGCATTACGCAAACACCTTTTTAATATCATCACTGACATACTTTAGTCTATTATGAAGCATGCGGTTTTATGATTTTAGCTTGAAAGAGAAAATAATAGACTAAATATTAAACATTTCTTAAGCAATATGTAATAGTATATTCCGAACTTACTGTTTTTTGATTTATTATTTTTTATTTTTTTAATTCATCATGCTAACGTAGAAGCTTTTTTCATCACTTGATTTCATTACTTTTTGTTTTTAACCAGATTTTGGCTTATAGTGAGTTAAAAACCAAATTTTTTTTTTTTTTTTTTTTTTTTTTTTTTTTTTTTTTTTTTTTTTTTGCTTCTTCTATGGATTTTGTCATAGGGAACATTAAAAACCAGTTTTTTTTTGTTGTGGCACCCCTTTATCGTATTTTACGGATTTTTACCAAAAGTGTACCGTGTTTTAATTAGCAATTTATGCAAATACAACGCCATCGATAGGTTAATTGTTTAACTTTTTCTCCTTCAAAGGCACATTCCCATTGCTTCACATAAATTCAGATGAAATATCAAATCTTTCTGATTATTCTTTTTCACATCATTTTGAAAGCGTAACTTTAATTATAATCACTCTATAGTCCAAATCGGGAAAGGATTTAAGCACGCATTAGAAAAATTTGGTATCATCATAAGTGAATAGATAATAGTTTGTTTGGAGAGATGTATATCAAATCTGTTAGTAGTAGTTCTATAATTCTATCTTGTTCTTTTGATAAATGTTTTGGCATAGGGAGAGATTTGATATACTCACTAACATACACAATCGCGCTCACTAACATACACAATCACTAATTAATGTATTAGTGATTGTGTATGTTAGTGAGCGCGAGTTTAATCTTTTATTTCACAATGATAATATATTATTAATTAAATGTAATCTCGGAGGCTGTTTTTGCTTACCAAATGATGTCTAAATTAGTCAACTGAAATTGGTAAATAATTAGCATTTAAAATTCGAAGAAATGTTAAATACAATCACTTGAATTGTATAAATTATCGCATCACAAAAAAATGAAAGATATTGACTGTAAAAGTTAATATACGAAATAATGTGTTCGGTCTAATATGAAACTATTTATTTTATGAAGTACCTAGCTATGTAACTGCTTTTATATTTGATACATTCATCATTTGCATATTTTTAAAGTATTTTTAAAAATTGTGTTCTTTCCATTTGAGGCAATTTTTATATTGTACTTCGATTCTTTTCCCACATTATTCGCAGGTACAGGATTTGAAAAGTTCGAGATATTTGTAGGATTGAAAACTATTTAGGGAGCCCGGCAGGGATATAAAAGGGATTACCTGGTAGGGATATGAAGATTCATTTACATCCTAGTGAGGATAAAGAAAACTACATTGGCTTCAAGATTTAACGTGTCATGTCTTTCACTCATAAATGGTGTCAACGAATTACTTTTGGTAAAAGAGACTTATATAAGGTATTATGAATGTACGCGTCTTATAACTGTTTATACTGTCCTAATTTCATGTGTCAAAACATAATTTATCAAGAAAGATAGTTTTCGCTCTCCATATATAGTCATCACAAGACAGATCCTGGAGTAACCTGACATTCTTTCAGAACGATTGATGTCATTAAATATAACCAAGGCTGAGCATGAATAGGACAACATTGTCTATTTGCCTCAAACAGAAAAAGTATATATGAAATGGGAAAAATATCAGTTGTTCCTTAAAATACTATTCAAATACACATTGTCCTTCTTAGAAATAAAATCAATATTTGCAACTTTATTTCTCCATGTATCTATAAATTTTCGAAGCATTTTTTTTTAAACTTTAATAAAATTGTTTTTATCCGAAGTACAGCGAATGATTAATTCCAAAAAATATTACCTGACATTCTAAAGAAGAGAATGTCAACAAAACATTTAATACATAAAAAAGCTTTTCGTCTATCTTTTTTATATGTTGAAGTTTTAAATATAAATCAAGAAACTTACATTTTATCATACATTATTTTTTATCCTGCTTTAAAAAAGAAAAGTTGTAACTGATTTAAGAGTGACTATTCCTAATTATTATAGACGTTTAAAATATTAAATATATTACCATTATTATATAGTCTTAGGAACATAATTTCTATTTTATTTGTCTAATACATCGTTATTTTTATCATTATTTTAATCCTTAGCCAAAAGCTGGAAATCGTATGGTTAGTGATCTGGATTTCATTTCGTAGGATCGATTAATATTTAGAGATCATAGTTATTTATTATGATTTGTAGTTCATTTTAACTGTAGATTATGTATATAATAGAAAAAGTATTTATACTCTAAACTTCATAATGTTTATGGTGTTGATTTTTGAAATATCATTTACTAATTCCTGCATTTTATGATTTGATTCTATGATTGTTAAAAGTGGTACTTAGTACTAAAATGTTAAGATTATGACTTAATTTTTGGGTTGAACTATGCTGAAAATTTAGCCCACATTTTAATGAAATGTCAATATTTTACGTTAGCCTATCTAAGTACAAAACTCTTACCACTTTGAGCCTCAAGCATTTCAGTTATTTTTTCAAAAGACCCTACAAGAAGTATCCTATGTAAAACAATTTAATTAATATCACGACTGCTTGAATAGTTTTCAAAATTTGTTTATTTTTGAGTTGAAATGAGCAAAATTAAAGTAAAAGTACTTTTTATTTATGTCTCAATTACCCACGAATCAAATTATAACTGCATAGGACACTTTAAAAGACCGATTCTCCACTGGATTCGTAATAATCAATTTTTAAAAAATGTCATTTCTTATTTTTCTATTTATTATCTTGCTACAAATCTGTATATTTACTGCAATATTAATTAAAATAATGTTTCGCAGCGTGTGTTGAGAGATAAGAAAATTAAATCTAAACAAGAACCTGGACCTCATAAAAGGGATAGGGCGTGTCAGGAATCATATTAGTGTCAAGTATCTTTTTTAGGACACTCGACACCTTTCTTGGCATTTGTCCTCAAATCAAAGCAAGATTTTCTCTTACTCTACTATATTTTCAAATCTTTAAATAAGATACTTTATAATAACGATAACAATAAAAATTGATAGAAAAATAATGTTCTTCCTACGAGATTATTTCATATAAAGTATTCCGAGTTGTGAACTTATTTTTCTATGTATGCCCTTAAACTCGTTTCGAGTGGGTGACTTCCTGTATAGCTTGTATGAAACTTCGTATTTACATTAAATTAAAAGTTAAGTGCTTGATTGCTTTCCTTTTATCTTTCAGTTGAAATATTTTCTTTAGAAGCAGTTTGAGGTTGCTTAATTTGATATCTAGATTTTCAAAATGAAAAAATAAAATTTTTATTAAAATCCATATTTATTATTGCTAAGAATATTAAATTCATATTTTTGATATCTATTTGATAGAATTATTTATAAAGAAGTATTTAAGAGGTGTCAAGTTGATAAATTTGAGGAAAGCTCTAATTTTAAAGAAAATTATTTCAGTAGCAGAAAAGTAATAAACTACTTCCGTATAATTAAAAAATATATATAACTCCAATAACTAAAAATATAATAACTTATTTTTAACAGTTAATGCAAAATATTATACAAAAAATACAAACCAATTATTTTGTGGAAAATTATCCCAGATTCAAAGCTTATTTAATTTGAATAAAAGAGTCATTTTCTTCGCAATCAAAAACATATGCAATAGAAAATGCGTTTCATTATTAAAATATGATGAATAAATGAAACAATTTTCTCTAAATTATAGCTTAAGGCTATTTTGGACTATGAATGGGCGAATACTGAGTGATTTATGATAATATAAACACACAATATATACGAAAACAAACCACGGCTTACAAAATTAACTATGCTTAAGAAACCTGTGAATAAGCTAAAAATATGCAAATATTTTATAAATCATTAAGTTAATGTTTTTAAATAAAAAAATATTAATTTTGCAGGATACGGATTATTTTCTAACTTATTACGATTGTAAATAACTTCAAATAATTTCGGAATGCTTTTTTAACTCACAATACAATCACCATTGGTTCATTAGCAATTTTGTTGTGACAATCTTCTTTTAAAATCTGAACTCTTTAATAAAATATTAACGTTTTATGTAAAAGCCATTTAATTATTCCATGTATATCTAATTCGAACTATTTGTAGTGTTATTCATAATAACAAATGAATGATACTAGCGAGTGATTGAGAAATGGCATCTAAAGAGCTTCATTTTTAAATGTTCTGTTGTAATACAGTGTTACCCTCACATTAATAAAAAGTAATGTTTTTAAACTATTGAAATAAAATTTTCACTATAACTTTCCAGGGAAATTTTCAACACATTTCAACCGCATATAGTGCTTGTTTGCTTATCTAATTATTGATTTTGCACTTAAAATGTTTAATCTTTACATGTAATTAATGACCTTATTTATTAGTATAAACATTAAACGATTTTTTTTTAAGTTGCTGAATTTTCATTATAAGTAAAAGATTTTTAAAAAATTCTTCCGAAATCCATTTTTATTTTACATAATTGCAATTTAATAGTCACGTTTCGAATTTCAATTAGAAATATGTTTCCATTCTTAGCACAAATTACTATAAATCACACAAATTGGTAGGAATATAAATCATCAATACTTTAATATCTTGATAACTTACTAACTTTTTACCTTAAATTAAGATTTAAAGAATATCTTTTCTGTAAGTTTATGGTACGTGATATAGTGGAGGAAGTGTACGTAGATTTGTTTCTCAGTTGAAGATTAAATATAAAAGAGAAAATAAATAATATATGTAGATATATCAACTGCCAAGATCTGCATTAAACTTTCTTGTATTAAGATAATATTCTATGACAAATTTGTACACACAATGAATCATAATTAATGTGTCTACTTGTTCAAAACGTAAAAAGTGTATTCGTTAAGATTAGATATTTTATCATTTCGTTTAATCACGTCTGAATAGACTAAAAAATATATTAACGTTATCTAACTATAGTTTTTTGGTACTTGTATAACAGCGGCAATTTTAAATTATAAATAGAATTGCAAATTTCAAAACATTAGTACTAGACGATCATATTATTAAATGGTTAGTATATTTCAATCGTTTCATTGTTACATGGCATTAAATAAAATTTTACATCCCAAACATTGACCTTAAAATTGTATCTTCATAAAATCAAACATGCCTGTATGACCTTGAATCAAGAATTACATATATAGCTCTACTAAAATTTAACGCATATAACCACATCAAATGTCAGCTAAATGAAAAAAATAAAGTTAATATCAAAATAATGTGAAGCCAATGAAGATGAGCACAAACAAGTTTATATTCATTTTTACAAAATGTTTTCTTAAGATTCATCAGAAATCCAGAAAGTAAATATACGCATAGCATAGTATATTGGAGCTAGCACACAAAGTTATGCTGCACTAGATCCCAGGGAATCTTTTTCTTGTCTGAAATTTAAGTTATTAAGAGAAATTTTTGCAAAAGCCTGACTCCTTAAAGTATTTGTAATTTCGAGTTACATAGTGTACACACAGTTAAATTTTATAGTTTAAATTCTATAACATTTTTTCCTTTAAATAATTTGATTCTGAAAATTTAATGCCTTTATTTACCACAGTTTTCTTGCCCACTTTTTTTACAGTATACAAAGCTATGTTATTGGTGCTATAATGTGAACCACATTTATGAGGAATGAATAAATTATCTGGGCACGTAGTTTCTCTGGGATTATATATTATCGAGAAAGTTGGAGTATTACAACTCATCATCCAATCAGAGAATGTGTACAGAAGATTGACAAAGTTAAATTAGCACACATAACATATGATATATTTTAATAATGAAAGCCAGTATGAATTTTAAAACTATCTATCAACAAAAAAAACAGAGTTATTGTATACATATGCATTTTATAATTTTATATATATATAAATAACAAAGGAAAACCTTCCTGTATTTAACTTTTACTTCTATTTCATTTGATCAATAAATTTAAAATTAAGTTTAAAATGATTATGCTGGCTGTTTGACTTCTATTTTAATCTTAATGTGTTTTCCATCTTTAAAATGCACACAACTAGCCATTAAAATTGTCAGACCATGAAGAAAAACAAATAAAAAAATATTAATTTTAAATAAACGGTAAGGCATGATGATAAAATGATTAAATTTGGAAGCAGTTTGGAGGTTTGGGAGAGTGCGAAAATACTAGGAATAGATGTGGCTTCTGGTATCTAAAACTTCCCTTACCCGTTTAGCTAACAAGTAGAAAAGGACAATTCCTTCCATGGTGCTTCAAGTCTATACCACCCTTCATCAACAGTAGTAACTAGACAATAGTAGTGAGACAATCTCTCAGCAATCCACGATCATATGATTTTAATTGGAGAGAGTTCTGGAGACCGTACAAGGTAGGTCAACAAACTAATACCCTCTGTATCTAAAAAGTGCAGAAATATGGAATATATGTTCTTTCATTATCTTGATAAAAAAAGGATGTTTTAAAGAATTAGAAGTAGTAGGGCAAACTAGTTGGGCTTAAGATGTCAAAAGTGTAACGATCACTGTTCAATTTACCATCGATCCGAATTAGAGATGTGCATGTCATGTATCCCAATGGCTGCTCATACCATGATACCAAGTGCAAGACTACTGTGCCGTTATCGAATGCAATTAAACTACGAGCGGTCTTTCAGAAACTCCAGATATGTATACGACCAACAGAATGTTGCATAAAGAAGTGGGCTCGTCTTAAAAGACAGTGTGCCACTCCTTTATCAAACTATGTAATTGGATGCACCAAATTCGTCATCGGTTTCCATGTTGCATTGTAAAAGGAAGCCAAAGTAATAGTGGCCGAGCTGCATCAAAAGTTCGCACTGTACAAGCGGGTACTGGAAGCAAGCCCATTTCCAAACTAATGGTCTGTGATGGGGTAGTAGGGATTTACAAAGCCCACTTTACAACGTTTTTTCTCTCGAGCATTAGTAATGGGAGAGTACGGAGACCATGACGGGATTACTTGTACGAAGCTCAGAAGACTACTGTTTCCCTATTCGTACGAATTTGGATGTATTTCAACTAGTGCGAGTGCCAATATCACAGAACAACAACCCACATTTTCGAAAGATAATTATCCTACCGCTATAGGATTCCGAAACTTATTTTCTTCTTACTCGAGTCATAATGCAAAATTCTAAGAAAACTTCTACAGTACAAAGTGATTTTTGAATGAGAAATTCCCAGTGCAACTTTTCATTTATGCAGTGCTTTAAATGTCATGTGTCGCTTCTGCGTCATCCAAATGCTCTGCATTGCTAATCATTTGCATATTTGAATACCTTCTTCCTTTCACTTGATCTTGAAACATCAGTGCTTCCTTGTGTTTCAATTTTAAAAGCCAGCAGTGTAACGTTAAGTCTATTGAGAAAAAATTATGAGGAAATGATTTCACTGGAAATGTCAAACATATTGTAGACTGCTTAGATTTAAAATTTTAGAATATAATCTTGTATTGTTATTTTAAGAAAAGAGAAAAGTTGAATTCAATGTGACTATTTTAAATTCAATAAAATATTTTAAAGGGAAATGAAATTTATTAATACAACTATTTGAAACAAATTATTTATAGTTAAAAATAGATGTTTTCCTAAATTTATCAAATTATATGCTTTTGTTTTTATAACAGTATTGAGTAGATTGATACAACATTAAAAAGAAAGGAATAGATATTTTTTATAAATTTACATGCGTAACTATATGGAAAATTTGTTTTAGTTGAGAGGAAAGAAAAGTAACACCGGAAACAATCCATGTTATTAAAGGTCCTTAAAGAGAAATGCAAAAATAAATTGAAGAAATATTTGTTATCATAAGTATAAAAAACGTTTTGTGAAAAAGAATGTTCGTACAAGATAATTATAATTAATTTACATCTAATTTTCTGAAATAATTTTCCTACATCAAAATTATTACAGACGACTGTCTAATCATCTGAAAACCTGAACTTGAAAACCGATCAAATATATATTTCAACTGAAGAAAAGAATTATTCATGTCAATTAGAGACTTCTAACAAGGATCAGTAAAGCACATGTTACCTTTCTTTTTTTAAAATACACATTTGAAAGAAAAAGAAAGTTGTTTGAGTCAATGTGTCATTTATGTGTAACTTCTTTTGAAAAACTGTCAACAAAAGTTTTTTAAACAAAATCATTTTCATTTCATTTATTTTTTAATTTTATTACATTAATAGGTTTTTCGTTGTTTTTTACTGTTTGTGAATATATATTTTAAAAGAAATCTGAAGGAAAAGCGGCATAACACTATTTTTTGCTATAAAGGAATTTATTGTGACCTATATATTCTATAATAATGACCTATATTGATCACTGTACGTTTTAATCATTTCTTCTCATTCATTTCATCAAAACTTGAAAACAAACAAGCAGAAATAATTCTTAGCGTTCACATTAAAATTATCATGAATGTCTGAATCTCATAACAGGAAAAAATTATGTAACAGATTTATGAACTTTAACGATAGTTCTTTATTGATAATCAATACTACGTTTGATTGCTGTGTTTTAAGAAATTGAAGGCGTTTAGGAAACAAAACATATATAGACAACAAATTTTGTGTGTGAGCCTTTCCTTTATTATTAGCATTTTAATATATAGGTTTGTTTTTTATTTCGTAATATAATACTTATTTCCTTCCATTCAACAATTGTTGATTATTACCTGTAAAGTTAATAGTCACTCCCGGATAAAGCAATAAAATAAATTTTATCTCTTCGCAAATGATAATTGTGACTCCATCTCATTTCACTATTCATTATAATCAAAATAACATAATTAATTACCTTCAACAACAACCAAAGCTTTGGACTAAATCAAAAGCAGTAGTAAACCATTTCTGCAACGAGGCTGGCAAATAATCAGGAATTTCTCAGATTGAATTATAAATCTATCAAGTTAAAGTCAATATTCATAGAGTTCGGGCCGGCAGGGAATATTTTCATCTCCCCTAAAACACTTTCTTTCTTCATTTCTTGTGTTGTAATAACACGAACCGGTTTGGGGAAGTCATTTATGTTCTGCACCTGCAAGTCAAAAATTCATAAGTTCTCTTTCCCTTGATTATGCCCCTTCTACGGAACCATCTTCTTCTTGATGCATTTTATCATCAAATTATATCAGCGTGATGAGAAGGGGAGGGGGGAGTGTCATATTGTAAGACTAAACCGTTACGGAACCTAAAGATAATAGAGTACATATAAAGAAGGGGGTCGAAAAGAAAAATATTTTTTCTTCTTCATACGAACCAACTTCAAGATTGTGAAAGTCATCTGTGAAGAAGAGAACTTTGTACATTTTAGTTGGATAAAATTTCTCAGAAACAAGCTTTTGAAAATTATAAATACTTCTTGGGAGAAAAGCAATCAGATCTTATAAATTAATGCTGATGACCACAGTGGATTATAAAAATATTTTGAAACTAAATATTTTTTCTGCGAGTTTTCACTCTTGTTATATAATTGTATCTACTTATCATAATATGTTATATCAAACAAATTATGATTTTACTATATATGTATATGTATAATGAACTTAAAATAGTTTTTTTTCCCCACTTTGATAAAGAAAAGACTGGCAAAATTCTGACCTTTTATTACTTAAAATATTTTAGATTTATTTTTGTTTCCAGGAATATAACTCTAATAATAAAAATTTTATTTTATTTAAGGGATTTTTACCATGTTTTCCAGTTAGTACATATTATACCTAAATGTGAATTTTGTTTTTTTGTCCATACAATTTCATAATATTTATTAGTTAATAAATTAACTTTTAATACGTTTTTTAAGCTGAAAATATAACTAACGCTACTTTGATCTCCCCACTTAAGACATAAAATAAGCATTTTTCGCAAAATTTTTTATAGAGATATATGAATTTTAGATATTTTATAGTTTTGTGCCTTTTTATTCCCAAGAATCACGTTTTTTTCACCGTTTATCTCAACCGTTATATTTATGCCTGTCTAATAACAAGCATTAAGTTTTCCGTTAAATTTTTTATTCAACATTTATTTGTTATATGATGATGCTTTGTGGTATGAATTTAATAAGTAAAATTCAATTTAATCAAAATTTAATCACATAAAATAAAAATTGGTTAATCATATAATTCGAATTGACATTTTTCCCTTTCAAAAAATGTTTTATTTTGAAACATTCGGATGGTTAGAGATTAAAATGTAAATATTGAAACTTTCGCTGGAAATTGATGCGTATACTGTCTCGAATATGTCGTTGGTCAAAACGTCATTTATATTTTGCTCATCTCCAACATTCCTGAAATATTAAGGAAAAGGCGTTCTCTTTGCAACACCCATGAGTCTCTTAAGGTAACTGTTGTAATGATTCATGCCTTAACAGTAGACTGCAAACAAAACTAAACAATGTCAAGCTTTGCCACTAAGTCAACTCGGCAGAGAGATGGCAATCTTTTTCAAGAAGTGATGGCAGGAGCTAGAAACTTGAGACGACAGAAAGGGTCGCCGAAAGGTTAATCCTCAAAAGTCGGTGTCGGGTATTAAAGGCGTCGGGCACTCTCAGTGACAGCCGACGGTTTGATCGACAACGGAGTTAAACAGAGACTTTTTTAGATTGCAGCATCTGGAGGGGGTCTTATGAAGAGGATGTCAGTTCAGCGGCAACGAGTCGTTAAGTAAATCTGAAGTATTAGTATACATAAGGCGTAAGATAAATGCTCAATCACAGATGCGATGAACTCACGCAATGAAAATATGAAAGGGATATCTCTAATAACACGTTCGGGGTGTCACAAAGATCAGAAGAAGAATCGTGTTTAAAAAGATCTGCGGTATGCACAAGTTCGAATTTTGGTAAGCTTAGTCTTTTAAGAAGGGAATTTTTTCACTCATTTTTTTTCTAGCCACATTTCATTACAAGTTCTTTGGTGATATTTTTTGAGTAGTATGAGACTAATTCCTGATGACTGCCGAACTCATGGAAATCATTGACAACTTCGTGGTTAGCTTATGTCTGTCAAAATCTAAATAATTGGAATAATATAATTTCATGTCTCGGAAGAGGTCGATTAGTGTCAATTTTTACTAATCTTTAGCAGTTTTATGTCTTTGAAAGTAATATATTACCTTTGATTTGAATAATTTTGTCACATTGTGAGCTTAAAATCTGTATTTTTGACACCGATCTAACAAGTATAAGGAAAAACATAACCAAATGATATTTTTCGTTACAAATGACGTTATTAGGATTTTGTTCAGATGTTTGGAAAGGGAAATTTTCCCCTGTGTTTATTTGAATGCAATATCAATGTGCAACTCAGTAATTCAACACTTATATTTACCACTTGCAAGTTTAACGTTTGACTCGGTAATTCAATCAAAATTTTAGTGATGAGCTCAGTATTATAAAAAAATTGTTTTGAAGATTCTGTAAGATAATATTTTTTAAGATTAAATGTTAAAATGTTATCAATATTATTTAATATAAACTGTATTCAAGAAGTTGAGACGAAAAAAAAATAATAGTAAAGAGTAACACACACGCATATTTCTCTTTTTACAAAATATAATTAACATAATATAAACATAAATGATATAAATAATTAAAAAATACTAAAATGGTTTTTCTTTAAGTTTTTAGTGATAAGTGATAATTTGATAAAACCCGGTGGCGTAGTGGTAGCGCTTTACGCTTCTAATGCATAGGTCCGATTCAGCTGGACAAGGTAATTCAGACTTTCATTCATTCAGTGTTTCGATAGAACTGAGTGCCAAGCATGCTTGAGAATTAAACATTGGTGTTTCGTGTTAGGCTGACCACCTAACTGGAACATGTATTTCATACCCCAGGGCCATCGGTCAAGAAAACAGATAAAGGCGCTGATGGCCTTGTCCCAAGGAAGCTGTCGTACCACTGAGTTTTAGCTCGGTAATAATTTATTTTTATTTCTAATGGCGGGCACCCTTGGGCAAGTATGTACATTAGCCCATTTGCCGCAACAAGGCCGGAAACTGTTACTCATTTTATCGTTACCAGGTGGGCACCTGTGAACCAAGTCACGGAGGTACGAGTAGCATCGCCCACGCCACACCACCACAAACCCGTTTATAGGGCGGGCCACATTCATCAATCATCTGAGGAAAGGACAAGAAACACAGAGAGAGAAAGTACATCGATGCCCGAGCCGGGATTCGAACCCAGGTCCTCCCCATCCGTAGTCAGTAACGCTAACCACTAGACAGGTTGGGCAGCGCTTGGTAATACTTTGATGAATAATATCTTTATATATATATATGATTAATTAGTTTAAACAGTTTAATGATTGTGTCCTTAATAGTAATATTATATGTTGCTTTAATGATTATATGTCATTAATAAAAAGAAATTCCTGTCATCAAATATTTCCTATCATATACACACATAAAATGTTTCTTATTATTGATTTATAGCAAAAATTTCAACTCCTATCATTTATTACATTTTGTTTTCATTCAAGTACATTGAAGATAACACAAAGTGACGTGATATCAAAGAAATGTGATGTAGAAATAAATTAAATTCTTAAATAATTAACATCCACACAAAACATTAATATATTACATATTATGCGTTTCTACATCATTCTTATTAAATACTTCATAACATTTCCAATTTCTTAAAGAAATTAGCTATTAAATGCTAATTAAAAACATCAAGAGTAATATACTCTTGCCGTATCCCATATTTGTATTTGTAATATACGTCATATTATAGTTACATAAAGGTGCTGCTATGAAATCTGAAAGTACTATTAGAGATAATTTTGGTTGCCATTTAGATTTACGATTTCCTCATGACATAAATCAAGGTCCAGTGATGAAATTGTCATTTAAGGTGGCTTTGCTTTAAATTTCCATTGCCATTCTGTCAGAAGAACTTAAGGCTACAATGAGCGCAAAAGTCTTACAAAGGCCATTGGTTAAATCTGAACTGAACCCACTAACTTTCGTGATAATAAAATTTAATTGATTGAAAAAATTTATATTTATCAGTCAATCTACCACAATCCAATAACAAAAATGAGAATAAATATCATTTAGATATCTGTGTTTGCTAAGAATATGATATGACATATTTGAATTTCAATAAACAAATTAACTTATTATTTGTATACATCATACATGTTTCAAATATAATACTAAGAAGTTTCGCGTCATTTTTCCTTGATAATCTACAGATTTTATCGGTCTAAGGATAGATGCCCTTAAGATTGAATGAATTTATTCTTTATCAACAATTATATTCTTATAAGTATCTCAAATATTAACATAAATAATGAATTTTTTTGTCATTGAGCTCACAATAGGATGCATGTCAAGCTCATTGATTTACTATCTACACGCGATTTAACTTTCGTTTTGGGTGTTTTGACCTTTTGACAGCAAATGAATGCGTTGACATCCCTTCATTGTTCAAAAGAATATATTACTGTGGTTGTTAACTAATTTCTTTTAATACTAGAAATCAAATAATAATTCTAGTTATAAATTTGCAAAATAATAAGGAATAACATTTTCGTGTGTCATTATTATAAATTATGAAAAATGCTTATATAAAATCAAAAGAATATTTTTTCACACATTACAAATACTTTATATAATTGAAGTAAATGAATTATTCTAACATCTAGACTCTAGAATCATAGAATGATTTTACTTTCTAGATTTGAAAAAAAATCAATTTTTATTTTTAAAATTAAACCAGATAATATTTTTTAAATATCTTTGATACATTAGAAATCATAAGTGAAATTCAGTTTTTAAAACTGATAACAATGATTTCTCAAAGATAAAAACGAAACTTATTTTCATGACGAATGCCATAAACAAAAAAATATAAAGTTTTCTTCGTATATAGAGAATAATAAATTCGTAACTAAGAATTATTGTTTCTGATCGCACAACAAATATTTCGAGATGTCATAGGTTACAAAACGGATTTTCATATTTCAACTCCTACGTAGGGTACATATATATTGCCATCATTGTGTGTGCCTCCTTAGGTTGACTTAATAATTCTCCTGAACATAAGCTTCAATTTGACAGAGATGATCTATAATCCTTATATGTTTATTCTTATCATATATTGTAAGCGAACGCAACATGAATATTTTATTTTATATAATAAATGCTTTATCACAGATTAAAAACGGATCAAAATTTTTATTCAAAATCCTTCCATTAATAATTGTAATATATGCTTTGATAGACTAATTGGAATACCTGTATTGTTTCTCATGAGACAAAATTTTAATATTAACAATAAGAAAACCATGCTCCATTCATCTTTATATTTAAAATGTTCAAATATAAGGGTTCAGTATTTTAAAAGTTATTAAACTTTTCTACAGTAATTAAAAAATTGATAGCTCAAATAATTTTAAATCTTGAATAAATGTCAAAGTGAACCATTAAATATTTCATTCCCATTTATCTTAAGGACATCCTATAGTATTTTAAATTTTTTGTGAAATACTTTGATTTTTTTAAGTTATATTTAATGTATTTAAATGTAGTATATGAAGCGCAGTGATATCAGTCAAAAAATGTATAAGACGGGGAGAATTACCTTAAAAAATTTGATTATTTATTGGGAACTAAACTAATAAAGTTACTTTTTTTATAAGTATGACTTAATGGAGGAATAGATTATAGCACCGTGTGTAAACTTCCTCAACATGGAAATCAAGGGGAAATTAGTTGAAAAATAATCTCGTTGTAAGAAAAAACTATTTGTAAACTCTCAACTTTCTTACAAGCATGAAAAAGAAAAAGCAAGATGAAGGTGCCCGATTGAATTCATCATATTTTAACATCGATATTGTTTATTTTCTAAGTGGGGAGAACGTATTCATAAATTTAATTATTTATAAATACGATTATAGAAACTTATGTCAAGACAAAATTGATTTAACCAGATAAATGTGTTTACTAATATTCCTTAAAATTCACTTTACTGAATTTATTCGTTAAGCTATCGAAATTTATATTTGATTCGTAAATTTCTGTTTTTATTTCCCATATGTGCATACTGAATAAAGCATCTTAAAATTTAATTAATTTAAAACTTTATGTGCAGTAAGGGAAACTTATTACTTCACAAATCATAGTATAATGAACTGAAGTAAGAGTGAACTGAGTCATGTCAAAAAATACTTAGACAAAATTTCGATAAATGAAAATAAATAAGATTTGAAATTTATTGGAATTTCTTTTCTTGCTGATGAACTTAAAAAATTCTATGACTATTGAAGTTATCAAATTCTGTGTTATTGTTGGTTCGCTTTCCTTCAAACTATTCTGTTTATACCTTTAAGTTCATTTTCAGACGAAAGAGCTGACTCTTCAAAGATTCTTGACTGGGTTTAAATTGAGACTACACTTTGGACAGTGGATTGAAATGGACATTGTAACGCCTGTTGTGATATTACATTACTGCAATGTCTTTTGTGACATTCTAGCGCGATTGTTTTTTTTAATGCGGAACAGAATATCTCGTGAAACAAATTTTATGTTATTTGTTTTGATTTGTTGCTCAATGGTCATTTTTTGCGCACGAGGGCAGTTAAGGCTGAGACTAATGAATTTAAAGTGGATTCCGAACCACTACCAATACCTAAACCCAAAGTGAGTTTAGATATTGGTAGTAAGATTCAAACCTATAAACTGATGAACCGAAGGCAAAAGCGCTAACTATTCGGCTATCTGCTCGGAATAACGTTATTCGAGCACGTTTAGACTTTCTATAAAAAAGAATTCCAACCAACGTAATACTTGGTTTATATTTTACAGAAATCATGTGTAAGGTGTAAATCAAGCTACAGATAACAATATGAAATTGGTAGATGTTGAATGGTACGACGTTTCATCGCACCGCTTCATGTAAAGACTGGTATATTCTTCGTTTGGATTCTGATGGCACTCACTGCTTTATCCGAAACCGCATCAGAATTAACATAATCCTTAACTCAACAATTTATGTCTGTACAAACCATTCGAAGTCAATTACGTTAAAAAAGAATGTTCTCAAAGATTCGCTATTCATTTCTTCGAATTCTCACTGGCTTCTTCTTTACTATAATGGAGTACATGGCAAAGACTTTAAATGGAATGACTCGGCATTTTCAGACAAATCACAGTTCTGCCTGAAAAACCACAAGGGTGTTAAACTGTTCCTGCACTTATTACAGTGGATTGAGGAGATACCGGATTTTGTACTCTAAGATTTATACCGATTTACCGATGAGCTTGTTTTAAACTTTTTTAATTTTATAGCCGTATTGTCATTATTTATCACCGCATTGTTATCATTGTATTGTAATTTTATTCCTTTATTGTCATCAAAATTTTGCTCGCGGGCACATTTCAATAAAGCAATTCATATTTCATACATTGCTTAAATTTTCTTCTAAGCCCATCAAATTAATTACACTGCTTCCCAGTCTTGTCTGTTCCATGTTGGTATTGGTTGTGGAACACATTTGGTCTCTAATTTTAAAACAACTATTCCGAAATGCTGTATTCATTAATACCGAAAACCGAATCAATTTTAGCCAAGTATAGAGACAGCATTAGCGTCTATTCCACAATGACGCGTTCATAGTTCAACACTCTACAACATGCTTAACCAATGACACGGGGTGTAACACTATTGGGGCAATGCTAGTCACAATTGTAATACTGTATAGCTATCTACCTACTTATATATATATGTGTGCGAGTACGCATGAGTACAGTTTATACATATATATTAATTTTAATATATAAAATAATATAAAAAATGAAATAGTGGGAAGATAAAAAAAATTTGATTAAAATCAACGAATGAAAATAAAATAAATTATGAGTAATGAGATATGTTGTCAATGAAAATGTTTAATTTTCACAATGATACTAAAAATTAGTCACTAAGTATATCAAACTTTGATAGGTGATTTTTTTACGCAATATTTCGTAAATTAAAAATTTTTAAGAATAAATCAAAATTCAGCTAAAAAAAACTTAAAATTAGAGCATATGATTATCGATATATTGGATTAACATAAACAGATAATAGTTTGTTCCTTGACGAGCAAAGTTTGCATAGAAAGACTCTTTTGGAATCTGCAGTTTAAAGTAGATTCCAAGCCACTACAAACATCCAGCCCAAGGTGAGAACAGAATTCAAGAACAATTAACCTAAAGGACAGAGCGATAACAATTCATATGCAATCTCAGCGCAACAACCATAAGCGTTAATATATATATATAACATATATAATGTATATGATTAAAGGAATATTTTTTTTATTCAATGTTTTTATAATGGAAATAAGAATATTTCAAAATTATTTTCCGGTGTTTTCTTTGGACTATGTTTAAATGTAGAAAAATGTACTCTGTTAAAAATCTTACATTTTTATACTACTAGTTCAAATGCTCAAATAGTAAGAACAAATACATAAATTGAGAACAAGAACTTAAAAATTGTAAACATTACACCATTTCTTGATGATTTTCAATCAAATTTTCATAGATATCATTCCTTCACTAAATGTTTTTCTTCTAAGCAAATTCTTCTGCTCAGGACAATAAACGATGACTAAAATACAACAAAAAATGCTAAAATTATAAATATTATCTTAACATTTGAATTACATTAAATGAACTTAATCATCTTGTGAACAATATCGTTTTAAGATATAGTAATATTGTTTTAGAAAAGATTTCAGTAATGTACATTAAATATGAAATAATAGATTACTATTAAGCAAACCTTTTTGGCTAAACCAGTTATAAATCTCGAAAGAATATTTTTATAAAATCTTAATTTTATTAGCATTATTATTACTAAACATTTTTAGTTAATAATACGAAATACTTATTATATTGATAAATCTTAATGAATGAAATTTCAAACATACTTTGAAATTAATGAAATACTGTTAGTAATCAATATTTTCTATAAATATATTCTCTGTAGTCTTAATATTTCGTTGACAAATTTGAATTTTTTAAAAATAAATATTAAAAGGAACTATTTATTTTAATTGAACTTATCTAAAACGCGTACATGTTCTTCCTGCTTTCCACAAACCATGTTTATTTTTCAAATTACACACATAACAGAAATAAGGATCAAAACTTTCATTCACCCCATCTTTTCCGTCTACAAGTAAACGATTGTATATATTTATCTCCTTAACAAAATATCCCGCATATTCGTGGGCGCCCACTGTCGGCTTTTGAAGCTTAGAATTTCATAAACACAGCATCAAGCAGTATGTTACAGCGCCGATTATTGACGTTAGTTGATGAAGTGTTTTTACCACGGCAGGCCTATAATTTAGTGATATTTCGGATACTCCATCACTACCAACAAAATGAGGGTCTTTAAGCCCTCTATATTTCCCACCCCTTAGCCTTTTTATCTTGAGTGGGAGGTATTTACTGAGTAAAAATAGAAAAACAATACTTCTCTAGTGCCAAGAATTCTTAAACGATATTTAGAGCATTTCGCGCATCTTTGTAAAAGCAGGTGGATTTTATTTCATTTTTCTTACATCCAGGGGTCTTACAAACTAAACTTTTAAAACAAATTGACTTTTTAACTTACTCTCGGTAATATTTTCGTTTGTAAACTACATAATCAAGCATTGTTTTAGCCCTATATGTTTCAACTGTTTGTATTTGTATTTGTTATGTAATTTTATATTAAAATATTAATGAAGAAACTGGTCTTTATAATGAATAAATATTTTTCTATTTATAATGAATACATGAATATTCTGTAAAATATACATGTACATGTATCTTACGTAATAAATCCATAATCTGTATGTAAAATATTTATCACACAAACAACAATTTAACAACATTTATAAAATATAAATATCGCTGATATATCATCTTAATGACTTTTTAGCTATTTGTCCAAACTATTTCCAATGTCCTTCATGAGTAAAAAAAACTGACCGTCGAACGACAAACAAATCAAAACAATTTACTAGAAGGAAAAAAAAAAAAAAAAAAAAAAAAAAAAAAAAAAAAAAAA
>JAPDSC010142287.1:68844-129349 GCA_026290005.1 Latrodectus geometricus
TGTAAATATACATCTTTTTTATTAAATTTCCTTTTTTGAAGTTAGTCTTCAATATCTTGATAATAAAGAATCATCTGAGTTAGTTATGATTCAGGACATATCAGTTATGACATATATCAATCCTGATGTATGTTATAGCAAATTGATTTGAGTAAAATACTTTTTAAAAGCTAATAAATTTATTAATGAATTGTTTTATGTAATTATTATAATTATTCATAATATTTGAATTAAATAATTAATATTTTTTTCAAGATATTAAATGTTACGAGAAAAATTTATCAATGAATATAAAGTAATTTTTCCTCAGAGTAATCTGAGCAATATCATAAAAGTTAACTAATTTAGGAAATATCTTTTTAAAAACCAAAAATACGGCAGTAATTAAATATAATATTTGTTTTTATATTGTTCGCATAATTAGTACTTGTAAATGATTTCTAATTTTTTAGGTTAAGTAGCAATAAAAAAAAATCTAAGAATTTAAAGCACATATGAAAACACAAGTTATTGTTATGAAAATGCAGATCTTTTGCATTCAAAATAATCCCAACACATTCTGATAATATAATTCTTGTGATGATGCTTTAAAATAATATTTTTGGGAGACATAAAAGAATCATATTTTCCTGTTCATACATTCTCTAAAAAATTTAAGTTGACTTGAAAATTTACAAATGAGTATAAATATCTTCATTAAAACCAAAAATACGGCAGTTGTTAAATATTTGTATTTGTTTAATATTGTTTGCATAAAGTACATACTTTATAGAATATTATATTAAAATGCAGAAAAATTAACGTAATTAAAAAAATGTTCAGATTTAAATACTGATGTTGAGTTCGCAGAAAGTAATAACTTAAGGAGAGAAAATTTTATAAAAGTAATAGAGTAATTATAGCGTTTCATTTCAAATTCAAATAAATATAATAAGTTTGTTCTGTTCATATAATAATCAGTTATACCAGGAAAGCCAAGACGTCGACCGCGGTCGACTGGTAGACCGCGAAGACATTTTAGGTAGACCGCGTGACCATCCCTATAATGATTTCGGATATTAACAATTTAATTTATGACTTATGACATAGAAACAAATGAATTATTTAAAATAAAAATTTACACACACACACACACAACAATCTACGCTTTAAAACCCAAAACAAACTGTGCAAAGATTTACGATTTTATGATTTAAGGTTTACGATTTAAAACCTAAAACGGACATGATGAGCGTGATTAAAACGTTCAATAACACTGTAGAAAGGTATGAATCTCAGTTAAGAAAACATGAATTGAGAACATGGAAGAAGAGTACATCCATAATTTACTTCTTGATACCGAAAATAAATATGTACTTTAATTTAGCTCTGCCATTGGTAGACCGCCTTCGATTTTTTAAATGTGGAGTAGACCCTGGATCCCAAAAGTTTGGCCACCCCTGAGTTATACATTCATGATAGTATATCACTGACTGTGTAATTTTTTGACTAACTTCATACAAATTTTTTTAATACCCAGTTATTTTTAATACACACTCAAATAAAAACAATTAAAATTCATGATACTTAAAAAAATTTTTTTTTAGAATTCATATTTTTAATCAAATATTTCTCCTATTATTTGGTTAACTCCAATTTTAAAAAAAGCAAAAATGGAAGTTTTAAATAACGTTATTACAGGTAAAAAAAAGTAAACTGTCTTGATTCGCATGCTTCGGTTTAATGAAGTTAAACTTTTTCAGTGTTTTTCTCTTTCTCTCTCTCTCTCTCTCTCACGCACTCTGCGTAACATTAAGAGCTCCTCTAAAATAACATTTCATCCTTTCATAAACAATGATTGCATTATTTCGATAAAGCTTACACGGTAATGGAAGGTTTTATGTCTTTTATCGAGAAGAAAAACACTTGTTAGTCATTCTTTTGGAACTATTTCAATACCAAGTGATTTCTTTCTTTATTGAAAAGCACCTTATTATGCCTTACAATCGCCAATTTCTGCGATGATGACTTACACACAATTCGTGAACTTAGCAATAGCCTCACCTCCTCCTTTTTGGCGCGCACTCCTGAACCGGCATCTGAGGGATAGAAATTAATAGGGGGGAGTTATTGCTGCGAAGAACAAAAAAGTCTTTTTTATTTATCTTATTATTTTTTTTTTCGGAATCGCAAAAGTTCAAAAGTCAAAGGCGCACATTGCGAAGCATCACTGTTCAACGTGCTTCCTGCTAACCTTATGACCTAACGGTGGGTTTCTCGCCCACCAATATGCCTGAAGGTCTCTGGGATCCATTAGTGGGTCTGGAAGTTGGGGGTCTTCTTAAATCGTGTCTTACCACGTGGTTAGGCACGCGTAGGGTCGCGCGAGCCCCTCCAGGTACATCGTGCTTTGTCGATTTTGTTTCTGATTTTGTGGTGTTAGAAAAGATAAATGAATGAACAAAGAATTACGGACGGTATGCAACCTTCTTGCACGAGCCGCTTGTTCCGGGTAAGCTATAGCGAGTAATGCACCCACGTCAGGTTAGATTAGAAGAACCGTTTATAGACTTGCCATTTAAGTTGTTTTTTCTACTTTTAGAACAAAATTTCTTGTTGTGGTCAGACATGAAATTGTTTCCACTGATAGAAGCAATTCTGGCTATAACTATAGCGGTTACTGTCGACTTCATGACGCCAACCTTTCAATAATGACTGGGAAACAATTATTATAACCTTAAAAAAGATTATTTTCAGGTTCAACTATGGGAGACCATTGTCTGTTTGCGAATGTGTGCGTTCTAATCAGCCAAAGTATACTCATTTTATATTACAATTTTTTTTATTTAATTGTTGAATAATTAATGTAAAACTTACTAAATATGCAATATGATGTTTCATCAAAATAAAATATATAGTACATCCATTTAAAATACTTTTTAATTGCCAATATTTTATAATCGATAAAAAAGTTCTCCTACTTAAAATAATAGAATAATATACAATTTCACGAAAACCATAATGTATTGGAAATGGACAAGAAATAATAGAAGTAAGCAGATAGTGTAGAATGAGCCACAAACCAGAGTAATGATCTCCCGCAATTGTTTGTTGAGGAGTTGGACATGAAGTTTTTGATCCAATATCCAACCATTATTGCATCTGAGGGAGAAACGAAACTCGCTCTTGAAAAGGATTCTTCTTCATTGTAGCTTATACTACTAACCACAGGTTTACATCAATACAATTTTAATGTGTTAACAAGTCGAACTTCCAGATTTTACATTAATATTTTGCAAATTACTTTTTATGGCTTGTGCAGACATTATTGAATCTTCTAAATTTGTATGCGCGTGTGTTGTTATGTGACGTTTAATTTTATTCTCAATACAGTAAGGTTTCCTATGTGAAAACTGGTAAAATAACTAATTGGAGGATAATATTAGAATCCTGCAATTTGGTTTAAACTAGTGCTTCTATGCATCAGGAAACATATGAAACTAGTCGTAGATAGTATTTATATCATTAGGAGTTTAATGAAACACAAGTAGCTGTTTTAGTTTATCATTGCCGATGTTTTGAAAAATTAAAAAGGAAAACTTAATTTTTATTCAACCGATATTACTCTGCATTTTTAATTGCTTAAGTATTTATTTTAGGTGTTTTCATCGGATATAACAACGTTTTCATGTATTTTAAATTATTGAAAAATGTTTTCCCTCACGTTTCAAACATATTAAACCTTATTTTCAGACCTACGGCGTATTAAATAAAACCGTGACTTTGGCAGTCAGGCTGAATCATGAAAAACTCTATTATGGATTACTTTTTAATGCAAATACATTGTTAATTTTAAAAATAAAAGTATTAGGGTATCCAGTATTTTCAACAAGAAAGGGCCAAAATAGTCACTGTGGATTTAATTTTCCGAGATTGATTTCACTCATTCCACCTCCGGCATAAGCAATGCTATACAGTGCTAGTAGTGAATGTTACTAAGCTCATGTTCGTAGTGTTTTGTGGAAGCGATAAGCAAACACCTCTCAGTTCGAGAATTATGCTCTTGTGGGTTCACCAATGGTAGGACAATACTTTTTAGAGCGTAAGGTATCAATTTCGATTTCAGCAATAGTTGAACTACGGAAGATGATTGTCGCATATCTACCTTTAACTTACAGATCTGTCAGATGAGTGCATGGTAGTTTACTGGTTTCGCTCTCTTTCCTTACGATAAATATGGTCCACTATCTATGAAAACCCCTCCTGGAAATTAATTCACGCGGTGGATATTAAAATTATTTATAACAACCTTAGGCGGTTCCCTTGAAGGTGTCTAAATTCAATCCCTGTTTTTTTGAGGATAGATAGAGATAGTCTTCACAACACTGAGCATGTGCCATGACAAAATTAAAACACAACACTTAATCCGCTCTTTAAAATCACGTGTGTTTGATAAAAATATATTGCAATCTTTTAAGTTTTCATACCATTAATGTCTCTTCTAAAATTCATTTATTGGAACATTAAGAGTTTGAAAAATTTTGACAGTCTGGATACCTTAACAACTGTGACTTTTTCACAAATTTGCACGACAGTAAAATCATTCCTTCCATACATAAGCGTTGTCATTTCATTATTAAATAGCGTAAAATAGCGAATACACGAATGCAACTTATTGTTGATAAAATCTAAAATATATAATAAACATAGTAACTAACAAATTATTCCTCCAATAAGCAACTTTTAAGCAACATGTAACAATATCTCTATAAATTTTATTGTATCATCAATGCGTATTTTACATTCACTGTTTTTTGAAGCGTCATAATAAAAACGGATGATAATGAAAAAACATTTAAATAAACATAGTTTATCAGTTAACAAATTAAACTGATTATTCAATAAATTTCATTCATATATATTTAATAATAATAAATAATTTTTATAAATGTAATAAATATGCGGGTTTAAAGTTATATTTCAATAATTATATCGCGTAACTAAGATTATTCATATAGTTATGAAATTTTCTTAACTTATTGAATCAACTCTTTTTACTTTTTCAGCGAAATTTATGGAACTCGTTATCATCACACACACATGCTAGGTTATATAAAACCAGTTTTACCAATTTTCTAAGTATTTTGAATTTTATTTTATACATATTTTTACCTTATAATGTGGAATTATTTCTTTTTTAGTATTTTTTCTTATTTCTTTAGTAAAATGTGTATATACAAAAGTGTGTAATTAAAGTTTAAAAAAATTATAGTTACATGTGGGCGTACAATTACAAGTAAATGTTTTGTGTACAATGATAAAAAGATTTTTGCAAAAAAGGTGTGTAAGCAAAATTTAAGGTGAGATTAAAACTATAGATCTCAGTTGTTGTTGCCATTTATTTTTTAAGAGAGGTAGTAATTATAAATCTAACTGCATCAAGCGCAATAAAATTGTACATTTCAAAAATATTTGTATTTACTTTGGCTTGGTATCTTGCGTTAAATTTATTAAAGTAATACTTTTGACAAATCCTTCTTATATTTTAAATTATAATCTATTTTTCCTTGGAAAAAAATCCTTATTTCTTGTAAACATCCTGTAGTTGCAAATAACATATAATTGAAATCCTCAGCAAAGTAAAAAATGTAATAGCTGTGACACGAAAAATGAGAAATACTGTCTTTAAAGATGTAAAATACAAGCTCTTTTAGTGTCACATACATTTTCCATCATGTAAGTAATTGCTTTTTTACGCCATTATTTTTTCTCGGTATCTTTCAAGTATTATTCTCTTAACAAGAAGAAAAGTAATCCTCGACCACTTCTCTTGAAGTTAAGTATAAGAAAAAAATTAGTTTTGATCTTTACGACAGTTATATGTGAGTCACTATACCATAAATTTTTGAACTATGACTCCAGGAAGGAAAGTCAAGATACTTTTAAAGTCTTAGTTTTTAGAATGCGCTATAGTATTAATTTGAGTTAGCTGTATGCAAATGAAAATAGTCCTAATCCTATTTTAAAATGAGGAAATTACTATGCTCTCGCACGTGCATTTTAAATTTTCCTTTTCTCTTTAATATTGATATTTGCTTATACAATCATTTCGCAAGATTCAGAAATATAATTTCAAGTTTAATAATTCAAACGAAATATGAATGTATACTGAAAATTTTTAATAAAGTTTCTAAGGAATTTAAATCAAATACCTTTCCTATATTCCTTAAGTATCCAGATATATTGTAGGAGGATATTATTTATGAAAATTGCACTTATCTGATAAAATGGTTAAGGACCTGCTTTCCCATATGTGCCTAATAAGAATTCAAATCTCATGGGAATAACATAAATAAGGCTAACATTATAATTTTTTTGATTACTTAAAAAGGGATTCCTCAGTAGTTTTAAATATTCTATTTCAAAATAATGCTTGCAACTCATTTAAATTTATAATATTACATTCAATTAATATGGTTACAAACATCTTTCAGATTAACAAAACAATTCTTTCAAGAATTTTAAGACCCGATGCTGAAAAAACAAGTTTTTGGCCTCTCCTTCTGTATGCACGCTTCCATAAGAATTTATATGCATTACAATGTTATAATTGCTGAACTGATACAGACTCTACATTATTTTAAAATTTAACTGTAATTGAAGAATAAAAATTTTTTATCCTTTATAAAATGTATTGAAATTACTCTAAAGATGAAGGAAATGAAAATCGAAAAAAGAAGATAGATTTATTTGTTGTGGTACAAAATAACATTGATGGAAATATGAATGAAATACATCCTATTAGCGATAATTACTATTTCATTTCATACTTCTGTTTTGAAGTTAGAATTTTGAATAAATCATTTTACCGAATAATCTTATTAGACCCTTTTGGAACTTGGAAAAAGAAGCTGGTTAGAAAATTTAATTTAGTTGACTTTTTAAATTCATACACACAGAACAATTACAGATGTTTGCGTGACATATTAATTAAACAGGGGTCAAGAATGGCTGAACATTTGAAATATACTAGAGAAGAATTCACTTTTTGACATTAATTTCTTATGAAGTAGTCGAAATTCTACCATATTTTTGAATACTTCATAAGAAATTAAAATAAAAACGTAGAACTTTGACTCAAGTGATGATTAGCATGAAACAATTTGAGATGACATGATTTGAAAGAGAATTAGATAACTGATTCAATATATATGCATTTGGATTAAAAGTTCTCAAATTATGACCCGTGTCACTCTTAAACATTTGGGTAGGTGCTTGGAATCTGGATTTTTTTTTTCTTTTTACCAGAAAATAATTTATTGTTCATGAAAAGTCCATAAAATCTTCTTCAGACAACGGTCTTAAACTGTTTAGAAGAAACTACATAATATTGAAATAATCCAGAATCAATGCAAATTTCGATTCAACCTAAGTGTATTGTTTCTGACACATTGCAGACATTTTTTGCATCAAAACCAAACATCTAGATAAAAAAAAAGTATCCCTTATGGCAGCTGGAAGTTGGTTTCTTGTGCGGTTAAATCACTTGAAAATTCAAAGCTTTTGAGTGTGTCCTTTTAAGTAAACTTAAGCAAAAATATAACTCCCACACACAGCAAAGTAAAAATATTTCATACTTTTCTGGCAGCCTATTTATTTATTTTTAATTGATAATAAAGTAAAAAAAGCGGTGGTATTGATATATTCACATTTTTAATTGAAAGAGGCTTAAGATTTAATAATTTTTACTTCGTGTCAGCATTTGCTGTAAAACTAAATTCATTTAAGAAAAAAAACTTGTGCATTGCAAACTAAGTGTGAAACTACTTATTTCTTTTTGTCACTTTGATCTCAGTCTTCATTTCTCAATTTTTACGAAAGTCTTTGTTGTGTCCTAAGTAGGTATGATGTAGCTCTAATACCTGGAAAATAGAGATTGTATTGTTTGTCATTTCTGATTCAACATACTTAGTTGAATGAATTCAGAGTAATAGGATTTTATAGGCTAAGCGATCAAGATTTAATCTTTCCAACAATATGGTATAGAAATCTGAAGTAGAGCATGCCAGCAGCCATGTCGAATTCGTCGGTTGAGAGTAACTTAAATTTACCAAGCATGATATTGCAGGAGCATCAGAATAGCAGCAATAGCAATTGTGCACATATCTAGTCGACTGAATATATAAATTTTCATACATCGATTGTTTTGAAAAACAATTAGAGTAAGTAACGACATTTATAAAGTTCCGATTTTTTAAATAAATATGATGCTTCTCGTAAAGTCTTGATGAAATTTGAAAAGTAATGCATATCAACAAGAACACGTTGCTACACTGTTTCAAAATACTTATTTAAAGTTTATAATTTCGAATTTAAAATGTCTGCAACGAAATATTGCAAATAGATTACTTAGAAATATTTTCATTGGTAATTTTAAAATTCTAATGACTCTTCATAAATAAAATTTTGCATTAAAATGATAAAACTTAAATATAAATAATTAAATTTAATTATTTAATTTGACATTATATTTTTATTTCAAGTTCATCAAAGCCAAATAGTTAAGACTGCGTTATATAGATAAAATCCGTTAATATTAAACAATAGGAGATCGGTGCTTTGTTTTTATTTCTTGTGCACTAATTTTTCTTATTGATTTCCGGAACTCTTCACTTTTCATTCGAATTCATAATGCTTCGTAAGTTCTTTTAGAAGGCAATATTAAATGTGAATGCCACCAAATCACAGAATGTCACCTAATATTTGTTCCCAATATATATTGTTTTATCACTTATTTTTTTATCTGAGGGTGTATAAGGTAAAAAAGTAATTTATGTTCTTGAAAATCTGAGACGAGTGCATGGCTGAGTTTAGGCCAAGGCAGAAAATAACATCACAAAACATTTAGAGATAATTTTTTTGTATGAAATCAGAAAAATTTCCAATATCCCTTCCTTTCCTCTGGGATTCATAATTAGATTGACAAGATAGATTAAAGAAGATGGAGGCAATGTAACTTTTTTCGGCTAAGCGAAGGAGAATAGAAAATTTCTCTTTAAGGAATCTGGGAATACCATAAAAGCTTTTTATTTTTATTACTTTTTGAGTTATTAATTAATAGTAACTGTACATAACTATTACAAATAAGCTGCACGTTGAGACAGAACACTTCTCCACTGCAATCTAATGAAATGGAGCAGAAACATTTTTTGACAGGATCAGAAAATAAGTAACATCGATCATATCTCCTCATTTTCAATAAACTTCGAAAATACAAAAATAATAGCAATCCTTCTGAAGAAGCTAGAACAATTCAATGATCACAATAGAATTTTTTTTATGTTAATCTGTAGAATTCATTTAATTATAATTTTAATTGAGACCGTAAGAGATTCATAAAAATATTCCTTTTAAGAAGGGTGTCCGTTAAAGAAAACTAATGATACTATTTAAATATATAATTGATAATATTCAATATATATGCGCATTTTTATATTAAATTTGCATTTTGATACATGCATGGAACATTAAGTAGCCCCAGCTCATTTAATGTAATATACTAATTGGGAATAGAACATTCTAGTTAGAATAGTAAATACTATTGTAACAATCACCAAAAGAAAAAAAAACATTTTCTAATAGTGAAAAACTTTTTTATAAATGTAATGACCTGCCATTGTTATACAATATATCCTTATCTTTTTAAATTTTAATTTGAAATAAGTAGGTGTTAAGATATGTTATCTTGAATTATCAAGTAGCTCTCTTCTCTTGAAACTGCAGCTGGGAAGTTCTTTTCCCCATACCTAGCCACCCTACTATAATTCTATCTCTCATATAAATATATATAAATTTAATTAAAAATTTTTATCCAGCTGTGAGATCTGAGTGTCGTAGTTTCCAATCCCTTTTTTTGTTAGTTCGCGTGTGATCCTCCCCCTACGCGGTGCGTAACCTCGATGCCCTCATCTTTTCATTGAGTCGAACCGTGAAAAATCGTGATAGATTTACCAACTAAAAAACGGTTACAACCTTTACAGCAAAGATATTGTCCCTCAATTAGGGGTCATCTGTATATAAATTACTCGTATCTAAAGCTTCTTTTAGTACTTTTAAGTGCTTCAGAAAGTGATGACAAGTCAAAAACTATGGGCTGTAAAATAAATCTTAACTATTTTATAATTTGTTATAATTTTTATATTAATTCCTTTGTAAAATTTTGTTTAAACTAAAATAATCCATAATCTCTTATCTGTATTTTATATTTTTTCATTGGAATGGTCTTATTTGATAAAATACTCAATTAATAGATACAAATGCCATTATTTGAATTCATCAACAAGCTAGCAAAATACTATACTTGCTTAATCCCTTATTTTTGTTACGTTAGATCTGCACGGGATGCTTAGAATATTGGAGGGAGGGTTTAAGAGGAATAACAGCTAAAGGCATTTAAATCTTATAGTTAGTGCAGCTTCATCAGCATTCATGATTTACTAGAATGAAACAAAACAATGTAAAAATGCAATACGTTAAAAATATCAAATTATCTCAAACGTATGACTGCACCAACTTCAAAATAAGTTTTTGTCATACATGCTGTGGGGATATTTTTACATGGTTTTCTTCTAAGATGTGAGTTATATTTTATCCAAATTGTTAAATTAAAATCTAGCAATTTAGTTCGGGTATAGCTAAATTTAAAATAATCAATAAGTTTCGGGAAAACTCATGAGAAGAGTACATACCTTATGACTGTAAAATTAATGAAATTTTTAGTTTTAATGAAAGAGAAGATAATCTTGTTATCATTCCGAGCTTAAATTTTGTAAAGTTTATTACAAAGAATAAATTTATAAGAAAACAGAGGAAAGAAATTGCAATAAATCAGCATTCTAAATCAAATCTGTCTAGTTATTGTTTTATTTTAGTTGGAAAGTATAAAAAATAAAACGGATATATTCATGATTTTTGTTAAATAATTCTCTCTTCAAAAGAATTGCTACTGTTAAATATTTGATGAAAAAATATTTCGTCATTTTTATAAAAGTCATAAAAGCAACAGATGGAGAAACTACAGAAATATTCATAACACACATTCTTAAAATTAGCTTTTATTCCAAGTCAAGGTAATAAATGTGAATTTCTTTCGCTCATGATTAATCTTATATTGATAATCATTAAACTGGAAGTCCAAAATCTACATTTAAATTTAATTTAAATGTTAGTGCTCGTGTGTACTATTCTTCCTTTAGAGACTGAATGTTTAAAAAATTAATATTATTTAAAAGTTAACTAATTTTATAATGATGCAACAAAGTAGAGTTGCGTATATGAAGAATACTCAGTTTCGGAGATATAATTATAAAGAATATCAAAATAGGTAAGATATTTGATTTTGATTACATTAATTTTTTTACAAAATATTTGATTTTGAACAAGTACAACGGTTATACCTATAATCTTTCTTTATGAAGATTGCTGATTTCAGTAAAACAATGCAATTTGCTCAGTTGTTATTAAAATAGTTTGAGTAATATAAATCTGAGTTTAACCTTTTTTTATATCCAGCTCACATTCTACTAAGCAATTTTATTAAACTTGTGTAATACGAAATAGAAACTTCACTTCAAAACATAGGAATGCCACCTTCCAATCTGAGCCAACTTAAAGTTGCTATTGTGTCACACACACACAGCAAGAACAAATATTTCTCAGTAACGACACCAATAATTTGTTGAATCTATGTTAAGATCTGCATTGTCAAAACTAAAGTGGATCAATTCATTAAACGTGTTTAATACTTTGGCCATACACTCAAAGTACGGTTATTGCTTATCATATGATTTTATTGAGAAATATCATCACATATAAATTTTTCTTAATGTTTTTTCTCATTCTTAATGTTTTTTCACATTTTACTAAAAAAGGAATTCTCTGAGTATTTAAGCAAATTATCATAATCTTACAATACAATATTATTTTAAACTGAAAAATACGACACAAGTTTAAAGCGATTTCTAGTTATTGATTTCGCTCAGTATTATTTTTTATATGTGTTACATGACAAATTTTTCAATGAAATTAGGATGTAATAAATATTTTTATTGGTATTGAGTTTTCTACAATATTTAAGAATAATATGCAATCAACATTAAATTTGCATGAAAAATACCCCATCCTATTGTATACAAATATTTAGTATTCCAACGTAAGTGCACAAATTATAATAGTATCATATAAATTTCGTATAAGAAGAATAATCGGGTAACAAGATTATTCTTCTTATACGAAATTCAGAATTATTATTATTTAGAATTATTATTTGCATTTATACGTTGATGGAAAAGTAATTTTAGGCCTAAAAGGAAAAAATTCTCATTGTGAAGAATCAAACTAGGCCTGTCACAGCAAATCATGGCTGCGACATACACTTTCACGACTGCCATTCCGGTGTTCGGGATTCCACAATATATATATTGCAAACTAAATTTAGAATATTTTGTTCCACAAAAGATCATACTGTTTGCTCTTTAGGGTATTAGTCACTCTGAATGATCAGTACTCAAGAAGATTTCCCTCTGGATTTAACGAGTTTGTTTGTCACTCTAACATCACTTGCACGCGACAGCAAACTCATCCAGAATATAAGGTTTTTAGTGAATTTAGAACTACTACAAAGCTCCACGTTCGAGATGAGGGTTGAATTCAGGATAAATTGAAGCCCAAAACCCTAACTGTTCAACTAAAAACCGGTTCCTTGAGTTTATCATATCGTAAAAGTAACTTAATCTCAAACAGAGGTTTCACTAGTGTACGAAAAGAAAAGTATTTTCATAGAAAAACTGGCAATACTATGGACTATGTTAATAGAGGTGACCATTGTTTTTATATTGGTTTGGTTTTGCTTGTCTCTTAAAGGTCATTTTTTTCACGCTAGGGCTAATTAAATTGGGACCTATAGTTTAAAGTTAGTTCTTAAACACTATCCAAGGTGGGATTTGGACCTACAAACTGTAGAACAAATGGAGAAAACATTAAATGTTGCTGCTTTAATGCAGTTGTGACAGATGAACTTATATTGGTGTTAAGATACTAAATAAAGAAATGACAACACGCCACCTTTTCTGGCGAATCTCTTTCTGCACGTTTATATATGGAGGCACCAAGGCAAATAAGTACTGCAATACTGCATTCGCGCGTAATCGTAACAACCGAAGTGACATTATACGATCTCATTTTCTAAACATCAAGGCCATGTCATGTCATATATCCTGTATTACTGACATCTCTGGTTATATTTTTTTCTACACAATATACGGCTCAGGATTCTATTCTATATTCATTACAAAAGAACTGTTTGACGTTTCAACGAGCTATTTCCTGACCGCTTACGGTTCCGATTGTTACGATCTGAAGTCGGTCGTAACAATCAGTTGCCCACTGAGAAATTAGTAGCCCATTGAGAACATTTGGTCATTCATTACTGAGAGACTGCCATATCACTAATAGCCAGTAACTTAGATTTATGAATTAGTATTTAGAAATGAGGCCAAAGGAATGAAATGGCCTTTGTTTCGATTTTGCACCCCGTTTTACAATCACGCCATTCATACAGTATATAAATAAATACCTGCTGAAAATATAAGCACCTACTTTCTTACCTTTTTCTACTTTCTCTTAATCCTTCGCAGTGTATATACTTGATTTCGCAATAAGCTTTCTTTTGCTGACGTAATAAATTTCAATGAACTCGAGAAAGAAATCAGTAAAAAAAAACTTTATTTTTCGTAAAAATAGTTTAATATTTACATGGAAAGCATACTAAAAAGATATATTTACCAACAAAAAATATATTTGGGATTTATGAACTAAATTAATAAAATTAAAAATAGAAAGAAATAGAGCTTATAGTTCAGGCTTTCGGTATATTAAGATAAACTATTTCTAACGACTTTTGTTTTAAAACTGAAATTTCATTTACTGATATAAAAATTGATGAAAAATATTTTGAACTTGTTACAAACATGGGTTTTCTACAAAAAATATTCCTTCCAATCATGAGAAAATTCTAGAAGTTTTGATTTATACTGTACTGATACAATATATCGCACAAGGTTAATGATTAAAGCTTATAAATCCCAATCCATGGATTTTCAAAACTCTTTGAATCTTGAAAAATAATCAAGATTTAAATATTTAAGCCTTGAAACAGGTTTCTTTTATTCAAATGATTCGTATCTGAACAAAAAACAAATTTTAAAGTGAAAAATGAAATTGTGAACTGAGTGTGTTTTAATACATGCATGAGGTTGAAAATAACGAAAATTTGCATTTAATTTAAATTTACTATAAATACCACAGAAAAGAAGAAAAAGTATATATATATATATATATATATATATATATATATATATATATATATAATTCTATATATATATAATTCTTACTACCGATTGATTACTACTCTATTTTTAGAATACCTAGAAGAAATTCTTTTAATGTATGAATTTTCCTGGAAATTTTTTAACCCATTTTTCACACTGTTTACTAGTCATATAAATAAAATGTCTTAAATAATTTACTAACTAAAAATGTTTTAAACATAATTAGTTGGTTAAAAATGAGTTTCGTTTGGTCTAAGAAATAAACAATTTTAAACTATTTAATTTTGATTCTGAACTTCTAATTTTTCAAAATTTTCGCATTTAACACAGTTTTCAATTTTTAAATTCAAAATTATTTCTCTGCTGTGAAAGCGCTCTATCCTCATCTTTCAATTTTTTAATCCTACACGTAAAACTTTTATTTTGCAAAATCAGAAGTATTCGATAGATTTTTGAAAAAAATTAACCACCCTTAAATGCATTAGTAGTTTTGCAGAAATTACCATTATATTATTATTAATACAGTTAAATTTAACTGCTACTCTTAAAAAAAGGAATATCTATACTATGCATTAATGTTAATTCTTTGAAATTATAGCCAAAGTCATTAAACTGGTTCTCACACATGAAATATTTTCAATAATTGGAAAGTTTCCCAAATATCAAAAACAACACACATCTCTAGTAGATTTATGTATTTATATCCCATTAAAATTGTGCATGAGTCCACTAATAAGGAAATACAATATTAAATAAAGGTATAAAATCTTAAATGAACTGAAAGAAATGAACTTGAAAATAAAATTATACATCCTTAAAATGGATATATATATTTCTTTTCTTAGGCATATGATAGTAACAATATGACGTGAAGTAACTATTGACTTAAAATAAAGGAGTCACTTTTCCATCTTAAAGCTGGTAACAAATATTTTCTGATTGGGATTATGCATGCACTTTCTTATTTTACTCCGTTGGTGTATCGTGCTGAGAAGGTAATAACTCTAGTTCTGTGATTCAAAACCTTTGTCTCTAGCTATACTAACAATTGTATAATAGATAGCTCTGAATAGTCCATTATTAAATTTTATGTGCTAAATTCAGCAGAATTTTATTATGCTGATAAAATTATATACTTGAGTATTATATATTTTTACTATATTTTGAGTATTATATTTGACACTTTAAAATGGCATTGTTCTTACCATATTAAAAATATACTGATTTTCATATTTTATTGAAAATATTAAAATGTATGAAATCTTTTCTTTACGTTGTTATTTACTATTCATATCTTTCATATAAACTTTTGTACAATACAATCAACAAACAGAAACCACATGATACTTCTTCACAATACATGTGTTTTCATTTTTATTTGTTTATTATAAAACTACCCATTTATTTTTACATGATGAAATCCAGAGGAACAGAAAGCATATGACTTCCTAACCACAAAATATAAAAGTTTGCATTTCATATATATTAATTATAAAAGCATTTAGGAAAGCTTGTAATGCAAAGCAAGCAGATTCTAATCCTTTTTAAATTAGTGGAATTAAGAAGAAACATTCTGACAATGTTTAAAACTTGCAATTTCAGATTTGAAATACTTAGCAGTTTCAACGTGAACTCGTGATTTACAAAAGTTTTATTCAACAGGGAGAAGTTAATTCCGCAATTTACACACTCTTCATGCCCATTTCTCATCCATATACTACAAGATGAATTATGCACTTCCAAGCTCTATTGTGACATCTTTTATCTCAGTATATTATTTCTTAGAATTGAATTGATACTTAATACTACCTCTGAGAAAGAGAAGAAATTACAATCTGTCTTTTGATAGTGACAAAAGAAGATACCGCGTTTGGGGTCATCATCGCTGATGATCCCTACATTAATGTGGAAAAAAGCATACCGCTCTTTGCAGCCATCTTGTATGTGATTGCAGGTTTCAGTGGTTGGAAAAATATATATATAACACATTCGTAACACCAACTGTCCTGTTATTAACACTGGTGTTTCAGACAACAGAGTGGGAAAATAATCTAAACTTGTTTACAGATTCTAAGACGAGCGTGAAACGGGGTTCAAGAGGCCTTTGCAAAAGATAAACTAATGCAAAAAAAAAAAAAAGACTTGAGGCAAATGGAAAGAATTATATAAGCATTATAGAGTATGTAATACAAAAAGTAAATATTAAAAAAATCAAGCAAATTCATTCTGAAAAATGTTATAAATTCAAAGAGTTTAAGAAAAAAATTCTCTGAGTTTTCTGAGATTCTTTAAGTAAAATACGTCATAACTTTCAGACATTTATTTTGAAGTAATTGTACATGAGTTTTTATATCAGTTTTAAGAATTTATATTTTCCTATAGAGAAAATATACAAAGATAAAATTTTATCACGGGTATAATTTTATCTTCTGAAAAATTTTAAACTAATGCTCCTGATCAAATCAGAGTTCAAGGGTAAATATATATATATATATATATATATATATATATATATATATATATATATATATATATATATATATATATATATAGTGACAAAATTTTTCAAGCCAAGATAGTTTTCTGCACTCTCGATTTATTTCATAAATTTCTATTTTTTTATATTTTATTTAATTAATGATTAAAAAGAATGTTTTTTGATAAAATTAAACTTTTAGAATAACTGAACACATGTGTGGCTTCTTCAGCAGTTGTATCACTTTTTGAATTAAATGCCTTATATTTTTAATTGCTTTAAAAGATTCATAGTTATACTAAATGAATTTTGTGACACAAAATTTGTCGACTTATATTATTTGTTAAGAATTAATAAACGTTATTCTTGAAACATCTTATTTTTGAAATTTAGAATTTTTGTACAAACTTCTGTAATTTCATATTTTGAAAACAATCACAATTATTTTGAAATTATTACTGATTCCATTAACCTGACTCAATTGTTTAATAACATAAAAACATTCAAGATTTATATATATTATGAAGGTAAGTTCTTACCTTAAAAGATAAAGCTAACAAAGCGTTAATGCTAAGAAAGTTAATTGACTACTTTTAATAGTCTAAACCCAGCATTCAAAATTAAACAAAGGCGAACAAGAATTAAAAACCAACAAAATGTAGGTGAATTGATCAATTACTAACTGCCAAGTCATGTCATGTTTCTGATTTCTGTTCAATAACTTGTTGATTCGATTCTTTCATCTGTATGGATATTGATAGAGATGTTGGAATATGCTATAAATCGTTTGTAACTTTGTAATGGATGAATTATCTCTCATAAGTGACTATTGAGCATCGAAGTGAATTGAAACTTTAAAAAATGTATTTAAGAATAAGAAATGGAGTCTACAAATTTTTTTTAATGTGTTTTGGTACATTTTGTAAACAATTTTTATGAATTAATTTATTGAAGATTTTTATCATGTTTTACATTGTTCGGAAACATTAAATTCTCATTCTTATTGATGAAGTATTCCTTTTGATTGTTTTTCCTTTTGTAATGTTTTCCATTTTACAATTATATCCTTTTTTGAATATGAGATAAGAAATATTTATAAAAAATTTGATCCTTATTAAATTTTGGAAATAAAATTTTCCGGACAAATTCAAACTAAAGAGAACAACAACGTACATTTACCATTTATCTTCCAGTTTTGAAATCAGTCATCAACTACTTCATAAGATTTTTCAGTAATAGCAAAAAATATTGCTTGAGCATCCAGCAGAGCATATAGCATCGTAAATTAATAAAGTTTGATTAATGAAAACTTCAGCTGAAGTGTGAATGGATTTTTAAAATAAATTTGTTATTCTACAAGAAATGTAATTGAAAAAAACTAAAAAAACGAAACTCACAAATCTCCCTCGCAGGGGAACATTGTCATATTTCCGCTGTGGTTTTCTTTTGTGTTTATTTATTTCTTTCAATTTCAGAGGCCATCATAGGTTAGGGGAAAGAGGTGAACAAGAATACCACTTGAGAAGCAAAGAAAAAAAAACTAAAATGGGAAATAAATAATGAAGCCAGGTACTCTGAAACGAGTAAATGAACATCTGTGTGGAAGAGGAAATTTTAAATGAATGAAACAAAGCTGAAGAATGGTTGTTGTCTTTGATACAGCAGAAGCCGCTTAACAAATCTAAACGCGACCTCCACTCAAAGGGATAACCCACCACACCCAAGTGTTTTATGGTCCAAGTGCTAAAAGTGACTGCAACTATTTCAATCACGTACCATTCCTTAGAGTCGAATGTTAAGAAGATTAACTCAAACGAAAACATTTAAGTATTTTTTTAATAGCGGGCTAAAATCTGCTCGAGTAAGGGTCATGATTAAAATGGTGTACAGCAGATTGTTAATGCAAGAGGTACTCCCGTAGACTTTTGGAATGAATTATTTTGTCGTGGGCTGTTTAGTGGTACATGCTAATCTCTCCTATAAATAGATTCCAAATAGATTTATACATCCTTTCTTATACTCTGGAACTATTAAGTGTAACTCTTCATCTTTTATAGCTCATAGGACGTGACTCGTCATCTTTATTTCGTTCCTTTTACTTTAGTTCGTTCGTTTGACTAACTGATGACAACCATGCCAAGATGCAGAATCCTCGAACTTTTTCAGTTGGATTTAATATCGTATACGAGAGTTTTCTTATAATAATATAGTCACTCCTTTTTATTCTGAGAAACTTTTCTCCTTTTAGAAGAGGTTTCTGATGATTTTCTGTATATCTTCAATATAACGCACAAAATTTCTATACTTATCCGTTAATAACATTTATGCTCTAAGTTTGAAAATTTCATTTATATAAATTGTATAGAATAGTCCAAAAATGGAAATTGTGTAGAATAATACAAAAATAGAAATACTAAGCTACTTATAGATATTACCAAACACTCCAATTTGACATGTTATACTACAGTAGACTGAATAAGTTAACATGGATAAGAAGATATTTTTAAAATATTTGTCTTAAATATCCTATCTATAATCGTACTTTAGAATCGATAAAAATTATAAAGATTACATGATTTATTCAAAATGACTCATAGAAACTATTGAAAACATAGAAATCACATACTTTTGTTTGATTATTATCTTTGACATATGTCGATTACGATTTGATGTAAATAAAATCTTACAGGCATTCCTAAGCAACTCATTAGTTTGCATACTAAATTAGTTTTGTTATAGTTGACGCGCAAAAGAAACTTGATCCTGAGAATGAAAAACTGTTTTAAAGTTACATTTAAAACAATAGATAAATTATTTTTCTACTAATTTCTAATTTATCAACATGTCTGATGCTAGTAAACTATTTGTATTTAAGCCTCCGAAATAATCTTGGAATCTATATGAGAACTTCGTAATCATTTGAAGCGAATTTTCTGTAATAAAACTTAAGGTTTTGACTGTATATGCCAAAGCTCAACTATCGATCGAATTGTCTTTCAACCTATATTAATGCCGTAAATGGAGAAATAGAAATCATCTTACAGAAATTTCCAACAACTTCTTAAATATACATTTTTTCTATATAACGGTGTAATTAAATATAATTAAAAATTCAACTGTCTTCTTTTTAGGACTATTTAAATTATAAAGTTAATCAAACTATAAATAAAAAATTTAATGCATGAGGCCTATGTTTAAATTATATGAGACTGTAATACTTAGGAGAGTATAGGGACCTTTAGAAATGCCCACAAATTTAACACAAACAAAATTATAAGATTAAGATCATCAAGTCTTTTTTTTCCTTTTACTTATTAAATAAATAGAATTAATTGATAACGCATTTAAATATAGAAAAATGTACTTACTTATGAACATTAAGAAAGTATAATAAATATTTTTATATTTGGTTATAATATAAGTAAGTATGTGTGATGAATTTGAAATCAACCGCTTTTATTATTTAGAATGAAAGATGTCAAATTTATTCCCAAAAAGTAATCCAAACGTTATATATAACCCAAGAAATTTTTATAACATTTAAATATTAGCTTTTTTATTTATGTTAAATATTAGCGCTCCATATTTAGGTAAAAATATTTTAATTTTGAAATTTTAACACATCCCAGTATAAAACAATATTTGATATAAACACATGAAAAAGTCATAAATAATTGTCTTTCCGTGTGTTTGTATTAAATAATGTTTTACACTGCAATTTCAAATTTATATATTATTTTTTAAACTATATTAATTATTACTGATAAAATGATTTTGAATTAAATGTGCACAGAAAGTTTTTAAATTTTTTTAAAGTTTAAAAGTACTTTTAAAGTACTTTTCGCTTATTTATATTCACTTTAATTTTAAAACTTTTATCTTACATATAAAAAGGAATCAGTTATTTATATAATTCTAAAATATATTAAAATAAAAATAAAATTATATTAAAGTAAAATTTGTCATTATACTTAAGTAAAATTACATATATAGCAACACATTCATGATTATTTCTTACACGAATTTATATTTCTTACAAAATTATTTTATTATGAATAATAATTTTTCAGTATTTTATTTATAGAGCTTATCAGCTAAATTTAGAGCTCAGCTGAACTTTTTATAATACATATAAAGATTCAAGAACTTTCAAAGAGATAATCATTTCTTCCATTCAGATCATCATTTTTCGAGCCACTCAATCGTCAATCTACACCTGGTTTAGTTTATGATTCTGAGCATGAACACACAGCTGGTATTATCCTTCGACAAAATATCCTGACTTTTTCATAATTATAGAGTATTTACATTAATGCTTAACAAACCATTTAATAATTTATTCTAAAGGTAAGTTTGAAAATTATTTTTTTATCCAAATCATTAGAGTGAAGCTTCATTAATATGTAACTTTGAAACAATGAAAGTTGTGAGGAACATCTGGCCCCACCTCGTGATCGTATTTAATGTGCTTTGTTACGTATAATATGGCAAAAATTAATCCCCAACTGCTGCTATCAAATATTGTAACATTATCTTGTGTTGAATTCTTTGCAAATAATGTAAAATGTATTAAACTAACTCTAAATACTTAAGAATTGTATAATGATTTTAATATGCCCTACTTAAGAATCATTAATGATTGATTGATTGATTAATTAATACTTAATACTTGAGAATCATATAATGATTCTTAAAAATATTTAGAGAATGCTTAAGCATCATATAATTATTTTCTGCTATAAATAATATAAAATTTCATTTTATAATTAAATTTATATCATGAAGGATACATATACTTCCATTTCGTATTATTAATTACATAAATTTAGCTTAATTTTATGATGCAAAATAATTTCTGATAGCAAAATAGTGAATAGTTCAGAAATTTATTTGAAAACGTGCTTAAAATATGCTTTTTTATAAAACTAATTTATTCATTTTGATAACCAAAAAAAAATAGTTCCTTATAGTTTAAGAGTTAGGAGTTTAAATAAACGAAGAATATAATATTTAGTATAATTAATGTTACTTTCAAACTAATCTTTCAAAATGTATTTTATAAAGAATATGAAAAAAGAAATATAAAATTTAACTTAATTTTACAGTTAAATTTTTCATCTTCTGATTTAATAATTTAATTTTACAATTAAATTATAAAAGAATTTAACTTAATTTTTTTACAATTATTTTACAGTTAATGTAACTTAATTTAAAAAAAAGGTTTAAACTTTTTTGTATAAATAATGTATGTTTTTAATTTGAACTTTTAATTACATATATTAAAATTAATTTTAGAATATATATATTGTGTATTTGATAGAATATATATATTTTGTAAGAAAATTTGTGAACAACTCAGAAACTTCTCTATAAATCTATTTATAGTTATTATACATTATATTGCCAATCTATTGTGTTAAATTTTACATGATTTAAAGGTACAATTAAAGAGGATTTTAGAAATTGTCTTTTCTTTGACAACTTTAATTTTGACAACTATTTTTAACATTGCATTTATTCTTAAAAATTACCAGAAACGCATGGTTGGGGCGCACATTCATACACGATTAAAATATAGATTGAGATGCCTTATCTGATGATCACTAAAAAAGAATAAAAATATAATGGCAGTTGAATTAGAATATTTGTTTCCTGTAAAATTCCGTAGTTATTCTTTTCTGATCGCAGTGTGGAGAGTATATTGAAAGTAACTCATCTTAACCATTTCTCATCATGACAGCGAAATCACTAGCCGATTAGCCACTATTAATTTAATAAAAATAATTTTCTTTTTTTTTTAAAAAAATGTTTTTGTGTGTAATTTGGTGGTAGAGGATATTTATATAAAATGAATAATGTTGAAGAGATTTTTCATTTATTTACATTTATATACAAGTCATTTTATAGAGATTTTAAGTTTCAAAAACAAAAATTAATAACAGTGATTCAGTTATAATACATTTACCCGTAATATTATATTGCTGAAGAACGTTATAAGCCACAAATCCTTTTTGAATGGTAATTATTAGAGACATCCTGGAGTAATAAAATTAACTTGTAAATAAATCATGCACAAACTGATTCTCCTTCCCCAATATACATAATAGTATGTTACGAATTACTTTTTTGTTAAAACTAAATTTGCAATTAACGACAAATTGTAAATTTCTTTTACTGAATCATGAATTACTTGTGTTAATAAAGTATATACCATTAATTTGTGAAAAATAATTTAATATTTGTAACCAGTAACTATTTGTTAGCATTTAGCAACAAACAATAATCACTGTACTTGGTTAATTGGTTTCTGTTCATGTTTCAACACTACTATAATGAAAAATATCACCTTTTAAATTACGTAGCCCAGCTACGACATTTGAATCAAACATATAAACTTAATGAGAGCCTAAATGGAAAGCCTAATGCAATGGTAAGTGAGTTGCAATAAGAAAGGATTATGGTTTAACTATTGCTTAATTGAAAATCTCTTTTCTAGGACAATCGCACAGTCAAAGTCAATGCGTACATCAAATAAATTAAGGCATTCAATTTTATTGGGCTCTTCAATAAGTTGTTAGATAGTGTGAGTGAAATAAATTTTATTACTGAAAATATTTTTTATATAATTTTGAGAACTTGACATATATTTCAAAATAACAGCTTTATAATTTAATAATTAATATTATAATCTAAACTATTTATAGAAAACTTTATTGATTTATAGCTAACATAAAAATAGAGAAAAAACCTGCAATGACGTTTGAGTACTAACAGAATCAAGCAAGAGTTCTGGTTTTTGTTGCAATCTTAGCTGATGGCAAATGAAGGAAGGCGTTATTTTGTTCTTTCGTCATTAAAAATCGTTTTTGAGTTTGACTATTGAGAAGAGCAAATGATTGTCAGCACGTAAGAAAAAATCGAAATATTTCTACTTTTAAAATAATATATATATATATATATATATATATATATATATATATATAAAGAGAGTGAAAGTTTATTAACACTTATGGGATACTGGTCGAATTAAAATCGTAAAATTATGGTTGTTTGTTTATAAGCTGAAAATTAGGAAGAATAAAACAAGAATTTATACTAAATATACTGGATTTAAGTATAATGCACAAGTTCTGTTTTAAAAAGTAGTTATATGCATATATACTTTTAGAAACTACTTTTGCTTGAAAAATAAAATGTTGCTTAGTATTATTTTCTTCTATTTTCTTTAAATTAAAGTCTAGAAAATTATTTCTTTAAAATTTACGCATTAATTTATAAGAAAATGTAGCTTTTTGAGACTAAGCTTTGTAATTTATAAACTTTTTATTTATAATCTATCAATTTTCATGTTTTTAGATAAGCAATAAATGACACATTACTTTTGAATGATTGTCCTGATCATTTTAAATGAAACGTCACTTTGAATAATATACTTTTAAAGTTTACATCTTTGTTCGTTTCACAGATCGGAAATAGAAAAGAATTAATTATTAATGTGTAACAATTAATAGATGATGTTTTAATTATAATTTTTAATGGTTTTAAAAATGATTACAATCAAATCAGTATAAAGAAAAAAAATTTATAAATCTATTTCTTGTTTTCTTCTAAAAACATTTAAATAATATTAGAAATAGCAAAGATTAACCAGAATTTTTCTACATTTATCATTATAGATTTTTTAAATATATTTTCAGTAACTTCTGTAGCTTTCATAAAGCACTTTTATGATTTCATGTATATTTCTTTACCATCATTCACAATTTAAATTAATGCTAAAAAAATAATTTAAAAAAATAAATTATAAATAAATATTTTTGACGTCATTTGCAAATATGATATCACTTATCTAACATCATGAATTCAGTTTATGCATTAAAAATGGCATTAGGAATAATATTTAAATGTATATACTGTATGACAGAAAAAATGTTTTTGACCAATAGGAAAAAGTTTTGAATTTTATTATAAATTAGAATTTTGCACTTAACTCATCTGCGCATTTAAAAGAAATGATCAAGTATTTCTTATCTGAAAAGATTTCTTTAGTTAAAATGTATAATCAGTAATTTAAATAACGTGAGTAATAATTAAAATTTTATAACTGATGAATTTTCTTTGATTCTTTTGAAATCCTAATTGAAATTTGGTAATGAATGTCACAATATTTATATAATAATTTTAATTTCCCGGTTGCGTTATAAAATTAATATTTATGAGAATTCAAAATTTTCCTTATTATTAACCAACTGAATTTTGAAATTTTTACATTACATTTAGTGCAAAACATATTTTGATTCAATTTTTTTGTCATCATATAAAATAAAGATACAACATTGTGGAATTTTTTAAAAATTATATAAGGAAGCTAGAGTTTTTGTAGAGATATTTCGGAAAAAACAAAAATGCCAAAGCAATCGACGGTAATAATATAGAGTGCAAAATGTACTATAATTATGTAAAAAATAGCTGTGTTAATTTCAATAATTTTGTGCAATTGATAATTTATACTATCTAGGTTACATGTTTTTATTTTGTATGATTACTGGAATAGAACAGTCTTACTTCAAAAGCCTCTGAAATGAGTTAAAATATGTATTTAGGTAAGAAGTTTTTTGATTAACCGGCTCATTGATAAATAATTTGCACATTTCTCTCTCTCTCAATATATATATATATATATATATATATATATATATATATATATATATATATATATATATATTAATGAAAATTTCTTCTAAAGAAAAGAACTCTTAGAAGCTAGAAAAATGTATTACATGAAACTAAAATAAGCTTGTTAATATTATTAAAGCGAATATGTCTATTCAACACACGTAAAAAATTTCTTTTTTTGGAAATATGATATTCCAGATATTTTACAAATATAAAAAAGTACTTGTTTAATAATTTAAAAAAAATGATAACTTAAGAAATTTATTTTCTATTCAAAATTTATTTAAAGGCTATTCACACACACTCACATGTTAAAAATGACACTCTTTACTATTTTAAGTGAATTATTCATGATACGATATTTTTTGCTAATTTTTTCACTTAAGATTCTTACTTATGTAAATAAAAAATGTTTTAATCGAAAAAATTTTGAAAATTTAAATAAAGGAAATTTTATCCTTCCCAATTTTGAAAACTTAAAGAGATAATTTAAACTTCAAAAGAAAATTATAATGGTTAAAGAGAAAAAAAAGAGAGTTTGATTTATACATAGGAATGCAGTAGGCATTAAAATATAAAATGCTTTACATATGGTGTTGAAAACCAAATGCATTCATTTCAAATAGATAGTATATATAAAATAAATTCATTTCCTCGAAAGACTTATGATATTATGTGCTGTATCCTCACATAATTATTCAACATTAGTATTGATTTCTACTTAACTAATAATATAACTACGATTATTCAGTCAACAATAAACAATTAAATTATTAAATAACAATTAAATTAAAACATTTTAATTTTTTATGATGTTACGATTAAAAAAAATACATGATTGAACAATGTCCAATAATGTTTTTAACTAAAAATTAATATATTAATGAGCACAAGTGAATGGTAAGAAAGTGTTATATATACTCAAAATTATAAGCATTCATTTTTTGAATAAATTAGACATTTTGATTATTATTAAAAATAAGTTATAAGTATTAAAATATTGATTAAATTAAACGAATATATTGTTTTAAATTTAAAATTCTGCAAATAAAAATAATTAATTTTTTGTATTTAAATGAATGAAATAAATAACGAAGTCTTTTCCGAATGCACTGTAAAAAGATAATAAATGTTGTGTGTAGTAAAAGAATGAAAGGTCTGGAAACTCATTTCCTTGATCGCCTGAATGAAGAAATACGTGACTCGATTACTAGAATCGGCCTAAAAACTCAGTTTATTGCAATCTCTAATCCTAATATTGTTTGAAAGTAATTCAGGGGTCAAAGAATCGGTAATTCAATAAGTAAAGCTTTAATTAGATTTTACTTATAACTGAATTTTCAGTCATCGATCTTAATTACCTAGAAACCTCTCAACATTTTTAATTTGTTAACAAAACTGCGTTTAATTTGAATCAGTTTATTAGAATTGTAGTTTTTTTAATGTTTCTTAACATTGCTTTTTTATAATAACTTCTATCTGCAATCAGTGAAATTTTTTTGATTTAAATGGTTTTGGTATTTTTCAGGTTTTCATTTTTCAACTGCTTTTCTGATCCCGTGGAAATTTCCTGTTTGGTTTTTCTTGCTGTTAGACACATTTGCTTCTGAATTAAAAATGATACACAATTCAACAAGTATCCCTTTCGGTTACAATGTGAAATGCTTCCTGATTAAAATTTTGCATGTTTTTTGTGTCATTTTCCTTTTTTTTTATTCAAGATATATGTATTTCCGAACTCTTCTTTTAAATCGATGTAATCTACATCGATCACATTATATTCAAGGAGATACTGTATCTTGTATATTTTAAGGAGCTCTTGTATAGCTTAGAAGCTCTTGTATCTTGCATAATGTAATAAAGTCTTTATTTTCTACAGATCACTGTATATATAATTTAATTATTTCTGTTTTAAATAGAAATCCAGTAGTTTTATGAATTTTATAGAATTTTTATTGGTACTCCAAATTAGTACTCAACTTTAATAATTTTATAATCACCCAAGAACTATAATTAGTATCTTCTTCTTAATAAAACGTTACGATATACAATGTTTTAAAATTATAAATCAAAAAATTTAAATATAAATTTTTCAATTTTAAAAGCATGCATCTAATTTTCGAACAGGATAATTTAATAACGTTTTATTTCATAAAAGTCAATTACTAACATAAAAATATTTTTGTAAAACTGAATGCGATATGTTTTTTTTATTAAATTCTTAAAATAAATTCTCTAAACCGCTTAGTTAAAAAATCCATTTTTAAAAAGTTTATTTTAATTCTAATATCATAAAAATAAGTTATTTCCAACAAATTTATTTATAGTAATTTATACAAGAAAAATCGTATCTGAGCAAGAATAACCATTTGAGGAAAATGGTTTGAATTTTAATTGAAATGAGAGAATAAAAATGCTGCATCAGCAAAAAATGACTCTCTAAGTTAAACTATATCAGAAACGTCACAGTCACAAATCTCAAGACGTATCGTGAGCATATGATTTATCTGCTATGAAGAATCCATTAAGGGAAAATATAAAATTCATATAAGAATTTAACTTTCCTTGTAATTGCAAATATTGACATATAATAGAATCAATACAAGATTCTTTGATCAATTATAATTCTTTACCAAAAACTATAATTTTCAATAAAGTAACGTTATCGGGAGTAGATTAAAAATTCTATGTGATTGCTATGCTCTATGTGGTTGATTTTTTTCTTTTACAAATATGTTTGGTTAAACATTAACACAAAATATACACTAAACTAAATCTATGGACATCACAATGAAGAATTCTAACAAAAGAGTCAACTATTTATCTTCTAAGTGAGTTTAAAAAAGAAAAGTTTGTGATTAATGTTATCTTTCTAATTGAGATTTCATACAATGTTAAAAAATATGTCCCAGTAGTCTAATGCAAAGATCCAATTAAAGGTTATAGCTGCAAAATCAAAATTAATTTGCGATCATTGTATTTTGTAATATATATTATTGTCGAGAATATTTTAAAATGCCCATTTAAAAGTTAAAAAACATTATTTGGCATGCTATTATCATGAATTTTCAGTATTTATGCGTTTCCAATACAGTTGATAAATTATAAGGTAAAAATCGAAAATTTTGTTCAAATCACAATAACATGCTCTTTTAAAAATGAAATAGAAAGTTTCCTGAAAAATCAGATATATGTAAAAGGACTTTTCATGATGAAATATTCCCATAAATCTAAATATTTTGCATTCTTAAGCAATGACAAAACGGAACTATTTTTATAAATTTTTAAACTACTAATTTCTGTGAAGAAAAGCATTTCCTTAATATTATAATTTAATGTGTTTATTTTAATTAAAAAATTTTGAAGAAGTTTATTCCCCAAAATATTCCACTTGAGAGGAACAATAATTGTCACTTGCAACTTATTCACATATCATATTTTTTTCTGGTACATCTTCTCATTTTCCGGCAAAAAAATATTAAAATTCTGAGTGAAAAAAAAAATTTTGTTAAATAATTTATTTATGAAAAAGTAAATTTATTTATTATATTAAAGTGAAGCGTTTGTCATAACGAACAAAATAAATTCCGAAAAATTAAAATAATGTGAAACACATTACTATATTTTTTTTCCTCTATACCAAGCTCCTGAAATAAATTCAAAGGTAATATTTATTAAAACTGTGTTTCTGATATCATTGTTATGATCTCATTGCTCAACATATTGATGATACATTTTTTATTCCACATTACTAAATATTTATAATTTTACTACTGTTAGTAGCTTTTACTACAAAATGAATATTTAAAATGTATAATATATTAGGTTGGAGAAAAAGTTATCGATTATTTTTTCGGTAGACGTCTGTAGTGATCGCTATCTCGTGAGGTATCTATCAAACAATTTCAAATTTATGCTCATTGGAAAGGTGACATTTGACACTAAAATATTCTCTTTCTGTTTTTTGTTTGGTTAATTCAGTTATGAGTATAAGGTTTTAAAAATAGAAGATAACAAACAGAAAATTCGATACATTTTCGTTTTTCTCTTATAATGGCGAAAATGCTATTCAGGTGGCTAAGATCGTGAAAGGTGTTTATCGTCCTATACATGACTGTACCAACCAGTTACGCACAATTTTGGTTTCGTCGATTCCGTTTGGGTATTTGGATGCTAAAGATGCACCTCGCATGGATACAACATCGTCGAGAATGTCTATAAAATATCAAAAATTATCAAACTTGACAGCATGTCAGCAGTCGTAGCTTCGCACAAGACCTGAAAATCTACATGAAAACTGTTTTAAACCTTTTTACAAAGCGAATCTGAAAAAAGTTACAAAAAGTTCACGTAAAAATAATAAATTTCTTTTTCCCCAAACTAATATTTTCAATTCATCATTATACTTATATAAAACATAGTTTAGTTTCATATAATTGAAATATATTTAAAACTAATAAATATTTGATGCAAGTGTTTCATATTAAAAATTTTCATTGTTAAATTTAATTTCATGTTTTAGATTTTTATAAAATAAAAATATATATACTTTACCTGAAAATTCGCCATTTTAAGTCAATATTCATCAAGTAAATAAATGTTTCAATTTTGGGGATTAGATATAAATATATTACGTGTTCGCTTACTTCATTATTTCTTACGCTGTTTTACAATGAACTCCTCAAGAATAAATTTCAAATGATTTCAAATAAATTGGTGTTCATTTTAAAAAATACGTGTTTACTTCCATAAAAAGAATGAAATTTGTGAGTTTACTGACACTAATTCGTACTTAGAGACTTAAATTAAATTTTGTTTTCCCTAAAACTTTTGACGTGGTATTGAAATATTAAGGAACGCTCTACTACTAACAATAACAGAAAGTTGAGAAAAATAATAAATAAAAAATATTATCTGAAAGAACCGGTCGCTTCGGGTCGGCAATATGCTGATTTATGTACCGGATGAGTCTTGAGTCCAATTCCAATTTACTACATGACCCCTGGGACCGAATATTTAGCTCCTGGTGCTCCTTGATTTGCTACGCCCACTTGAAGAAGTAGACGCTCTTGCGAGTTTACGAATCTTATATCTTCTTAGCGATTTTATTCTGGAACTTGCGTTGGTTGCCACTAATGCAGGGGTGGCGAGTGATAACGATTATTTCGGCCATTGCGACTCAGAGTTATGGAAATGCAAGTTCACGTAGGTTGTAAATAATCCCTACTTTATTCTCATACAAAGAAAATAAAAAGATTGCATTGTATTTCAGCTGTTCGGCTTTTGGAATCTATGTTCATGATAGTTTTTAGTTTCAAGAGCTATTTGTTTATTTACTTCTTTTTATTTCTCGTTAGTTTACATTGTATTTCTTTGAATTATTGGTGATTTAATTTATTACATGTTGAAGAACTCGTCTTTAAGTTATGGGTTTAATGATAAAGAAATCTATAGAAAATTTAATAACATCTGCTTTTTTTTTTTTTTTCCTATACGATGGCTAATTTAAAGGTGGACAGAATAAAAGTAAAATTTTTTTACGAAAATAAACATGCAAAATGCTACTGTGATACACATCTATTGAAATTTCATCACAATTAATTGTATTTAAAGAAGTGTCGTAAATTAATTTGCATTCAATAGATATGATACACATCTATTGAAATTTCATCACAATTAATTGTATTTAAAGAAGTATCGTAAATTAATTTGCATTCAATAGATATGATACACATCTATTGAAATTTCATCACAATTAATTGTATTTAAAGAAGTGTCGTAAATTAATTTGCATAATACCGGAAGCAATTTATTTTAGTAATAGCTATTTATGTGCTAAATTTATAGGAATCATATTTTAACATTTACTCTTTATAACACTTTCAAATAACTTCTCCAGCATAAATTGTTCTTATTTTATGTTTGATATACACAGAAAAATTGAAATTATAGGAATCTTTAAAGAAAAATAAGTATTTACCATGAAAAATAAGGAAATTGTCTATTTTTTTCAAATTATAGTTCTTGTATACCTCTTATAAAGTAAATTAATGTTATATTTCAAATAATCCAATGATGCGTAAAATAAAAGTTTGAAAAGTTGAACTATATTTTTTTAAATTAGAGATCAATACATTGAAATTGTTGTTCTATTTACTGAAAGATTTTAAAATAGCTTAACTTTGATAAATGCAAATAATTTTCGCGAAATTATTTTTAAAAATAGGGATTATGAGTGAACTAATTAGGAATACCCGCATTCTGCGCCTTAAATGATATAACTATTGATTTTAAATAATTCAGCCTTCATGTATTTAAGATTTAAAAATATGTACTTATTTTGAAAAAATATTGTAACAAAAAAAGAAAGATCTATCACAAATAGTACGGCATAAAAATTACAATTTTTTTTTATTTTCGCTAAATTATCAATTTAAAGTTAGAAAATTTTGAAGTCAATGGAACTAAATAGCGTTAATTGTATCGGAATTAAAAAATGAGAAAGCACAATATCTATATTTATTATAAAATACATTTATGCTATATTAGAGTTTTATTCTTCATAATTTGTATCAATTCTACATTTTGAAAAAAATATTTACAAAATATTCTAAAAGATACTTAAAGTATGAATAACATAAATATTCTATGATTATTTTTCATCACTAACAGTAATAAAATTGATTCAAGTTTTACTCATTTACACAAAAACTATCACGTTTATGTTATAAAGATGCAAATTTTAAAATTATTTTTAAATTTCGCTATGATAGGATATACAGTGTTTATAGAAATTTTATAGAAAAAAGAAATCTACGTATTCTGTAATGCATACCTGTATACATGTGTGTTTGGTATGAAAGAGGAAGATGCATGTACGTAAAATTTTGAAAAAGATATACGTAATTCTTTTCAACAGCTTTCAAGACAATAATAGCTAATTTTTCAAACCTATTATTGTCTTGAAAGCTGTTGAAGTATAGATTTCAAATTGTACTTTGAAATTTTGCTTCATTATGAATTGATGCCGTGGAGTTGACTTTAGCCCAAGAGGTTAACGTCAACTTAAGAATTTTTTAAACATGCACCGCGTATTGCCTGCCTGAAACTTTTATAATGTTTAGCATTTACGCGTGTTTCGAGAGAAATAAACAAGAAAATTTCCAGATTATCACCTTAACAAATGCGTTTACTAAAAGCTGTAAAATATCATTGATATTTCGTTTTTCATTATTGGTTAGTATTGAATCTCGGATATTTCAGCTGGGATTCAAGTAATGAGAGTTATGTTCACTTACAAATGGTTATAGAATTTACCTCAGAAGAGTCTAATATAGATATATATTGCACACATACACATTGCGTTATACTAATAATGGCTTAATGCTTCACTTATTAATATTTAATAAAGTTAGATAATAGTGAGTAAATTGAAATGTTCATTTTGTTTCTTAATCATGATTGAAAGTTACGAGATATTTTAGCTTTTGATTTTTCCATTTGGTGAAATATTAAAGAGGAAACAGGTAAAAAGTAATTTTTTAAATATTTTGAACAAAACATTTGAGCAATTTTACAATAAAAAAACATTTTCGTATTTTAAAATTTCTCGAGGCAAAAACAAAAGATTATTTCTTCAAATAACTGCTACAAAGCTTTTCTGTAACGCTTGCATTTCTTCAACTTCATATTGGACATTATTTGTTAAACATAAAATTTTACTAGATTTAAATACATTTTGTGTGATTCATTTTTTCTTAAATTATTAATGATGACCAGGAGAACGAGAGAGGCAGATTTTATTTAAGATAATAGTCCTATTTACCCGAAATTCATTTCAAAACCGAATCCTATTTCAAAGAAATAAGCCAAGTCGACAGTCTAATAGTTACATCTATGCCCATCTGTTTTTAGAATTCATCAATTTGAATTTTATTAGGTATGAATGTTTTTAGTAGTTTGAAATCCGCTTTAATGTATAGGTCTTGGTCTAATTACACCTCGTTAACTAAAACAATGACCGTTGAACGACAAACCACAGTGCAATATGAAATACTTGTTGAAACGATTTGAAGATATATATAAACCAGAAATTAAATAAAGAAACATTATATGCATATCATTTTCTAAATAATCTCTGAACAATAGAAAAATGTTTTATATAAAAATACTTTCAAAATACAGAAACAAGTTAACGTAACAAAAATAAAGATCACATTCAATATATGAAAATTAAATGCTCGATTTTTTTTTATTACTTGAATAAATAAGTGAAAAATATTTATGAAAAGTAAAAATGTGTATTATTTACTATCTTTGATTGTTTAGTAACGGTAGTACGCACTAGTTCTAGGGATTCAATGAATGAAAACAAATAGATTAACTCTCCGGAAATTTTTTAAAAAATATATTATCTCATTAGAGTACAGAAATTCTGCCTTTTCAATTACTTTTTCATAGTGTTAAAAGGTTTAAAATATTATGTGCTCGAAAATTTAAAAAATTGTCCTTCGATTTAGCAAATATTTTAAGACTAGAGAGTGGATTTCTTAACATAAGCTATTTTCTGATTAAGTGAAACATTAATGTCACAAAAAATACCAGAAAATTTTTAAGCACTCTCTCGGTCGACTATAACTTGAAAAGACAAAAATATGCAACATTTTCTATTCTTCATTATTGAACCCAGAAATTAACTTAAAGTTTGGACTTCCATAAACTTAATTTTAATCTCATTTCTTGTGAAAGTACAGGACACGATCTACTTTTTTGTTAGAAACCATAGCTTAATATTTGAATTTTCGAATACTTACAACATAAATTCAATAACTTTTTGTAACATAATTGATATATACTTCACTAACAACTAAATAATCTGTAATATTCAGTTAAAGAATGGAATGTTTTTTTCAGTTCTAAAGAAAAATTTTGAACATGTATAAAAAAGGAAGAACATCGTGTTAATACCTTAAACAAATGCAAAAAATTGTGGCAGGATTTTTTTTACCTTTTATCCTCTCTTTGGTACTTTTGGATTAGAAAACACTCAATGGTGCACATTGAATTATAAAATTCATATAGATTAGTCCTTTCTTTTAGAAAATAAGTTCAAATTATCAAAAAAATGATTATCGAAATATTTTCTTGCAGAATAAAAATGGTTAGAAATGAAAAATTAACTCTTTAAACTTATTTAGCTTCAAATTATTTAAAAAGGTTACGATAATACTCGACGAAACATATTGATATTTTAAAATGATAGAATTTACAAGCCTCAATTTACAAATACTTAACATAGAATGTAGAATATTGCAATGATATCGCTTTTTGACCAATCCTATTCATTCCACATTAAATTTATTTTTAGGGTCAAATTAATTCGACTATTATTTTTAAATCTGAAAAATGAAATGTATTCTAATAATAAGAAATACTTTTATATTTAATTACTTTGTAGTATAATATTTAATTTTTCAATAAAAAAAGCTGACATTAACAAAAGGTTTCCAATCAATTGTTGAAGAACTTTATTTCAGTAATTTTCAGAATAACTTAAATGTAAATTAATAATGTAAATCGACTTCGCAACACGAAACATTCATTAAAGGAAAATTTTCAAATACATTTCTCAATTTTAATATTTATTCAATTAAATTCAAAATATTTTTGTCCTTTGCACCATATTTATCAAAATAACACTGATAATAATTTAATAAATTTTCAAATGATTTAAAGTAATATACACTTTTTTATTCTCTTTAAACAAAAATTAATTAGAGCAATAAAAATATACAGAATTTATATGAACTATAAATATGAAGAAAATATTGCATCAAATTCTACTTATATAAAATGACTTTATATAAAAGTGGAATTTCAAATCAAAAATTAATTTTATCTTATAGTGATAAGTTTTAAGTAATTTGTGTTTTTGTGTTAAAGAAAACAATACACCATGTATCATCATAACATATTTAATGGCACTTGAGAAAATTATAACAATGCAGAAATTGTGTTCTAAGAGCTTTAACTTTCAACACAACTGTATTTCTTAATTCTTAACTACATCATAACTTCACAACCACACTTAGGCAAGAATGTATATATAAGGCACTATTAATAAAAAATATGAATGGAAAAATAAGGCACAATAAAAATTATACATCGTGAAAGACATAGTGCAATCCAATACCAAGTTGCATGAAGCTTACAAAAAATTTCAGAAGATTCATGGCTTGAGAAACGTATAACAAGTTTTATATCATTCCAGATACATCTTCAAAGAAATAGAGAAATTTATTAACAAGAAAATTACTATACACAGATTGCAGTAACAAAAACTAGAAACAAAACTGCAAAATCTAAACACACATTTGACATTCTATAATTTTCAACAAATTAAAAAAAGTGATACATTTTAAGAATTCCCTTATATGGAAGTGAAAAGATTTATAAAAGTAAGTTTCATTTCAAATTTTTATTAAAATATAAATTGGTTATATTCATGGTTAAAAATGAATGAATTTTATTTAGATAATAATTAACATTAAACATATTAATATGTGTTGACAATAATTAACATTAAGCATATTAATATGTATACCACAGTAAATGTGATGCTTCACTAATAATCAGAAAATATTCTGTGGAATATAATAATTGAATTCACACACATAGCATAATTTTAACAATCATTCAGTATATGTTTACTCACAATAACGAATCAGTGAGTTAATAAAACCATAATATTAAAAACACAACAAATTTAAAACAGTATCTTAGTTCTAAATTAAGAACATACTATAAAACAGTCAATTTACTGTAAAAATTTAAAAACAAATTGCTTTGATGGCGGAACAAATAATTGAAGTTTAAACTTAACTTTAAAGCCAATTTAACAATCTTAATATAGGCTATCTATTAGTAGTAATTTGTATTCTATTACGATGAATTAGCATACTTATAAACACATAATTTATTGAATATAAAAAAGTTTTCTTTTAATAAAATTTAATGCATAAAGTTATATCACACTGTGTGAATATTTTGGATTTATTACTCACACAGATGTTTTAAGAATACAGATGATCATATTTTACTAAATTTCTATTAATGCAAGTACATATATGAAGGTGCATATTGATAGGTAGATAAAACTGTGCTCCAGTAAAATTCAGATTGACAACAAACTTTAAAACTTTAGGTTATATATAAATAGTTTACTAATACTATCTATAAATAAAACCACCTCTTACAAGGTCATTCGAGGCATTTTATTGTGGGTCACTACCTATTTAATATAGATTGTTTTCGCTTTCTTTCGTCCTACAAATGGAACGCAACGAAAGAAATAAGGCATTTATGTGACAATATACAAAATCATTTCATTAAAGATGTCGACAGTTGAAAACTCGTCAATTCTTATCACAAATTCTTAATGTATAATTCTCATCTCTGATGTATAAACATACGTATATGACGTTCAAAACGTTTTTTTTTTTTTATCGATAAATTACGAAAAACACAATTCAATGAAACTTTGCAAATTTTTTTTCACTGATGAAAAACTATATCTAGTCCTACAGTAAATGAGAAGTACAACTGAATAAAAAACTTATTTCAAACGATGCATGCACATCCTTTCTAAATCAAAAAATGTTCGCATACTATAAAGTACATGGGACGGCGAAGAGTGAAGATTAGTAGATTCTTTTTTATACATTTTTCTCCAATTGAGTACCCACTGTTTCGGGGTACTCCGGCAAATAGGGAAAGAATGCTTCGAAATATATATGCGTAAAATAAACGTATCGGAATAGTCCGAAGCTGGTAGAATGATTTCAGAAGCATGGAAAGGTCTCATGATATAAAAGCACATGTGTTATCAAGCTGAAACAGCGGCACTCGGCCGATTCATTTTCGGTTGGTGCCGCTTCATGTGCAGCGCCAAGTGATCGGATCGCGCAAATGCTCGTTGGCAGACGAGGCACTTGAAGGGCTTGTCTCCGGTATGCTTCCGGGTGTGCCGGGTGAGCTCGTCCGACCGGGCGAATCTCCAGTCGCATTGGCTCCAGGAACATTTATAGGGCTTCTCCCCTGTGGAAGAAAGAAGCATTTACTAAAATATAAAAACATACAACTACACATCACACATAAAGAGACAGATCATTAGAATCTTGAGAACAATTCGAAAGCTCAATAGTTTCTCAAAAACCTTCAATTTTAATAATGTTAACTGCATTACATTCAAATATTATAAATATTCACAACAATTTTTTTCATTAAAATAATTTTGGTTAATATGATATGCTCATGAAGGATAATACTGTTTTAAATTTATTACTTACGATTTGAAGTAAAATAAAAAAATTTAATCAATATATGTGTGTGTGTGTGTCAGGGAATGGTGTTTGAATGTTACAACTAGTTAGTACTTTGAACTTTGCTGTTTTGTTATTTAAAAATTAATTTAAACTACTTGTAATTAATTTAAATTACTTATTTAATGAAATATAAAAAAAATTTCTTCTTTAAACTGGAAACTTAAATATAAAACGAGTAATTAAAATAAATATATATATTTGTAGATTTAAGTATCCCTTAAGATTGGTAATGAAAAATCTAATATAGCTGTCAAATTAAATCAAGAAAATAAATGATTATTACAGATAATATAGAAAATTTATATGAATGTTGTTCATAGCATTTTTGAGAGCAGTTGAAATTCAACGAAAGTATTAAATAATGAGCTTAACATTTTTTATATTTATATCAATAATTTAAATTATACAATAATCCATTTCAAATATAATATAAATATGTATTTTCAAATTATTTTTTGAAAAAATTTTAAGTAGATTAATTTAAAAAATATATGAAACTTACAGATTAAAAAATAAAATATTTGTATGAAATATTGCATAAAAGTATATGTAAACCTTTTTATTTTAATATTGTTCTTCCATCTAAGTTTTTTAGTAAAAATGAATTCATTTTATTTTGAAGCATAAAATTTAAATTTAGATTTAAAGAAGATTATGATAAAAGTATGAATGTTACTACCGAAAGATATTGCTCATGAAAAAATTACAATTCTTATTAAAAAATATTTCTTACAAGAGTTATCAGTGTAAATACAATGATACTTCAATCTAATAAATCTCATAGAAACGCATAATACAACTGGCAGTTCAGGATAATGCATTTAATAAAAAAAAGAACAATTGCAAAGAATAAGGTATAATTAAGGTTAAATAAAAGCTTTCCAAATAAATTTGTTTTACTCTACCTCATTGCCTAGTAGCCTAAATATGTCAGTTCAAGAAAATTTTCAGTAAGTTTTGAGTTTATAAAAGATTTTACAAATGGAAATTATAACAGAGAAGTTTTTCTGACAAAGAACTGAGCAATTCATACACAAATTCTGAAAATAAGTCTAATTTAATGAGAAATAAGTGTTAAACATTCAAACACAAAAAGATAAAAATTTCAATTAAATCTCGTGAATGAGAAAACGATCTATATAAAATTTTAATTCTCTTCTTTATGGTTTTTTTAAGAAACCTAAGCGTGATAAAATTTGTCAGAAAAGGCAAATTCATTTCACCGGAAGAGACCTCGAATTGGTGCCTAGATTGACAGTAAATCTCTTGCACCAACTTCCCCCGCTCCCACCCGCAGACTAAAAAAAAATTCATTTTTTTTCTCCCTTTTAAAAAATACTCATTCACATATAAAAGCGAATTTCCAAACAAACTTTGGGAATTTACCTTTTGGGTAATATTTTAAGGCTAACATGAAGCAGGAAGCGAAGTAAACTTCTGACAAGATGGGAGGGGGAAATAGCCGAGGGGAGAATGACTTCAGCAAAAGTTAACAAAAAAGATTAGCCTAGGTAACTGCAGTTGGCGACAATTCGCATGTCTGTTATATTCTTCACGAATTTAAGGCGCTAAAATTATGCGAATTTAAGAGGCTGAATTTGTAAAGGCAAAATGAATTGATGGAAAATGTGTACTAAACTTTAAACAAAAGTTTCAAATCGAAATTTTTTAATTTCATAAAATGTCAAGCAAATTTTTGCTAAGTATTTAATTTCATACATAAACAGTTAAGACGGAATAAAAGTATTTAAATTTATAAATTTTATCACGTTGAAATTGATAAAAAAAATCTCTAAGATAATTTTGAATTTTTAAGTGTACTTTAAAAATAAAACTTTTTTAAAAAGTATTACGAAAAGATAAAAAGAAAGTATTCTTCCCTGATTAGGCTTGAAGTGCAAAGTATATAATTTTTAAAATTGCAAATAGTTTCGAAACTACTTTACTGCCACAAAATTTTAAAGTTATATAAAGTTTTTATTATAATAAGATTTTAATTTTATAAATAAAATATGTTAGATTCTAAAATGCTTCCAACTTTTAAAAGAAAATGTCAAATTCAATAAATATTAAGGAACTCACTTTTATAATATCATAAAATATATTTTTTCTAATAAAAAGCTCTATTAAAAATGAGAGATAATATGTTAAATTTGATTAGTTCTTTTAAAATAACATTCAGAGACTAGATAAAAATTAATATACCAGAGTGAATATTTGAAAATTTCAGATGTAGCAATGAGCCAAATTGTTGCAGAACAGTTACCTTAATTTATAATATTCTATATTGTTTTGTGTTTAATAATCGCATACATTTGAATTATAAGTTTGTGACTAAAAATGGCTAACTTTAATATTTTCTACATTCAATTTAAACTTTTTTGTTGAAATAAGCAAGAGAACTCGCGGAATAGTTGATTAAGCAAGTTCTATGAATGTAACAAAGATTTTTTTTTATTCTCAGTATGCATATTATCTCTCTGAACAACAAAATTTTCACACGAACATTTTTTATTTGAGCAATATTGCCATCAACGATTCAGGAAACCCAATTAAATCGAAATAATTAACTACAGTAATAACACACACACAAATTAAAAAATTCAGGACCTAAATTTTTCAATACATTTGAGTATTCAAAAAGATTATTAAATTTCTATAATTGAACTTAAAATCATCTAATTTGGCGAATTTCAATGAAATCTTTCGCCAGAATAAAATAGGTAACCCAAAAAACGAACATCACACGGGATAACTGCGAAAAAAGTATCTCCAAAAAAATTCCTGGGGTTCTCCCCAAAAACAAGATTCACTCGACACCCCAGAGTCCACTGATTAATCGTTTTCTCTTCAGCCCCCTTAAGAATTCCCCTTATTTGTCCTAAAAGGCGACGTGCAGTGCTTTATATCTCGAGATTAATGGACAATTGATTGCTTAAGGGGGGAGAGATATGTATGAAGAAAGATGCTCTTATATATATATATATATAGAAAGGAAGTTGGGGCTTGAGGCATGGGCGCGAGTACTATTTCGAATACCCTCTCCCCCTCCATTTTCCTAATGCTGAATTTGGTTCGCCAAAAATTTGTTGAATTTTCTTTTCATTTTTCCGTTCTCTAGCTTTTTAGTATCTCCTCCGTAAAAGTGGTGGTCACAATATATCCGATCATTTGTATTCGATATTCCCATAAGTGTCACTTAAGGGAAGGAAATGAGCCTTCTAATGTTGATAAGGGGCCTTCCACTATTTAAATAATCTCGAACTTGAGTTGTGTTACCCCCTAAGATTCTATTACTGTAATAAATTAGGAGATTCTATTATTGAAACTATAATGAATAGAAGATTGAGATTAGGTGATTTTCATTGTAGTGATAATTCGATTTTTAAAGTTTTACATATAATACATATTTTAAAAATCTTATTATCACTACTGCTTTAACTCAATAAGCACCATTGAAGAAAATAACATCAATTTCAGTCTTGGAAAAGTCCTCGTTAAGGATTTTATTAAATGGCTTTATATTATTTTTATTAAATGGCTCTATTAAATGCTTAATTATTATTTAGAATAAAGGATTGCCACTCAAATGAAATGAAATATTTTCTATAGACGCATATAATGCATATGCTTTCAATATTAAATTACATTTTCTAAGGAAAAAATTCTTTAAATTACAATTTCGTCACTTTACGGTTACTTTTTACACACCCGGGTTTTTTTTTTTTTCTTATTATTTTCTTTGTGGATTATGAAGAGAAACATTAAATATAATAAATTATACCATGTTTTTATTCGGCAAAAATACTTAAGTGAACCACATTTTAAAGAAAAATTAATTATTATTTCGTAACTTAATATTTTTATTGTTTCGTTATGTATAATTGTTATTTTAATAGAACAAATATTAGGTTGGAGAAAAAGAAATCCATTATTTTTACGTGAACTTTATGTAACTTCTTTTGGATTCACTTTGTAAAAAGGTTTAAAACAGCTTTCATGTAGATTTTTAGGTCTTGCGCGTTACGACTGCTGACATGCGTTAACTTCGATCATTTATGATATTTTATAGACATTTTCGACGAAGCTGTATCCACATGCGAGGTGCATCTCTAACATAAAAAATACCCGAACGGAATCGACGAAACAAAAATTGTACGTAACTGGTTGTTACAGTCTTATATAGGACGATAAACACCTTTCACAATTTTAGCCACCCGGCTATCTTTTTCACCGTTACAAGAGAAAAACGAAAATGTATCGAATTTTCTGTTTGTTGTCTTCCATTTTTAAAACCTTGTACTCGTAACTGAATTAATCAAACAAAAAACCGCAAGAGGATATTTTAGTGTCAAATGTCACCTTTCCAACGAGCATAAATCTGAAATTGTTTGATAGATACCTCACGAGATATCGATCACTACAGAAGTCTAGCGGAAAAATAATGGATTACTTTTTCCCCAACCTAATATAAAGTTATTAAATAATGTTGACTATACAATTAATGCTAAAGAAGAAAAATGCGAATTCTTTCATTAAAAGTTATGGATTTTCAAGATATCATTGCTTTGACAAATATTAAGCCCTCCAAAAAATGTCTTTAATAAAAAATTTTGCTAAAGTAAAAAGTTAAATTGAGAAAAAATAATTGAGGCCTGCACAAAAATTTCAATTATAAAATTACAAAGTAGTAACATTAAAAACAGAAATCGCTAAAGGTAATAATAAAAATTAAAAACACCTGAAATATTTAAATTATTAAAATATATTTACTGATGTTTATAATGGGATTAAATATAACTAGTTTCGAGACTAAAATGATTTTAATTTATAATATGATAAACCTTTTGGAAATGCGTCAGAAGTTTCAATTGCAAACAAAAATGGAAACTTTAAATGTATCGACACTTTTTTTTTTTCTCTTTTTCTCTTAATGTAAAAATTTGACTTTCTTTTCAATTATTCTCATAAAAAAAGTAATTGAAAAGAAAGTCAAATTAAAAAATTTTTCCGATACCCATGTTAGAAATTTCTTAAAATTTAGACATTCTAACACATTTACAAATCAAATAATTAAACTATACTCTCAAATCATGTGTGAAGAAAGCAGAAATGTGTGTTCCAGATCAAATTTTGTACTTTTATTTTGCAGGTATAAATATGAAACAAAACTAAAATATTAGCATTTTCCTAGCCTAAAATTTCATGCTTTTCACAGATAAAAATGTTATTTGATTTCCTACTGAATGCTTCTCAAAAATAACTAAATTTCGAGTTTTTTTAAGCAGAGTATAATATTTGACGTGAATCATTCATCAATATATAATTTATTGGGCAATATATTCAACTGTACAGAATTTTCTTGATGGATATCCAAAGGTACGAATATCAGTATCTCTCCTCTCTAATCTTTTATGTAGTTTTTATATCATATCTTGTTAGATCGACACAAGAAAATTTGTAATGTATATAGGTGTCCCTTAAAGGCCAGAAAGTCACATTTTCAAGGAAATCTTTAAAGGACCTAGACAACTCGGAAGTAGAACGACATCTTATCCCCCCCACCAATTTTTTCTCGGAAAAGGGCATAAAAGAATGAAAAAGTAGCGTTAAGAGAGAGGGGGTAACATAAAAACGCCTAAAACGCCAGGCGTGAGACTTTTGAGCTTTCATGCATATTATACACATATATACGAGCACCGTGCAGACATTCATACACAACTGCAGCCCCCATCCTTTTAACAATAATAATATATAAAAAAAAATGTATAGTGGTGGAAAAAGGGGGGAATGTTAGAAAAAAACCTTTGGCACGCGAATTTCTACAGAGATTAGTGTAATCCTTGTTAAGTCCTATTTTGCGGCAATTTCAGGGACTGACAATAGAATCCTGCAAGCGGTTTACAGTTATGAAAACATAATTTCTTTCATCCTTACGAGGGTACAAAAGGATTTTGAAAGAAAAAAAATCGCTAGCCGCGTTAAATCTTCTCTAGAAAAATGTTCTTTACTATTATCATTTCGTCTACACTAGTCATTATGTGTTATTCCTGGTATTAACATATTAAAATAATTTCAAATGTGTTGAAAAATAAAGCAGGGGGGGGGGAGGAAGCGATGAAAAGATAACAGTTAGTCATGACTTTTAAGGCGTAACCATCCCACCTATGCCTTGTATGGTAAGGTGAGGTGCTTACTAAAGAGCGAATACAAAAAAAAGCACCGAATAGAATCGGTGTTTATTGTCATGTCCTCTTATTAATTTTTAAAGTGACAAGCTTTTAGCAAATGGTAGTTATCTGTGGGAAGATGGCCATTTTTCATACATACTTAGTAATCCCTTACTAAAATGTGAATACAGAATGATTTTTGCGATCTTTTTTTTAACACGCTATTATTGATTGTATTGTTTGAAAGACAATATTGTTCGAAAACACCGGATACAACTTTTAATATTAGAAGTTATAATAAGAGATAATCTCATAGATCTGTCAAAAATTCTATCAATACCAGCTTAGGAAAGATTAGATTAAGATATTAGGAAAGAGAGATTAAAGTTTCTTTTGAAAAGTAAAATGAATTTGAAAATAACAGAACTGACAAGGATGCAATTGTATGATCATTTCTTTGGTTACGATTTGGAAAGAAGATTGGTTACGATATGTAAAATGAAAATGCACATTAAAAGAAATATTTAACACTCTATAGGATTGCAAGAATTTAATACGAACAGAAATTTAAAATAAACTAAGAATTCTTAGCACATTAAAATTAATGCTAAGAAAACTTTAAAGGAGAAATGAAAACATAGATAAATAAATATTTTTAGCAGAAAATAACTTTTAGCATTAAATGAATTTCTGAAGTAAAATATTTCGCATTAAATTTCTAAGCATATTAGCAGCTTTTCTTATAATTTTGTAGTATCCGATGAAACAGGAAACAATTAACGGTGTTTTAAATATATCACTAATATTGTACAGATTTAGAAAAAGTGAGATCATTTAAAATAAAAAAAATTAAAGCTGAGGTATAAATATTGAATAGAAAAATAATTATTTTGTTTCATCTCATTGCTACATCAAATAAAATTCCGACAAATCCTTTGTTAGCAGCAAAAAAGATTTTTTATTAAGTTTAACAGTTCCTTCCCCATCGATCTTATGATTGGATTTATATTTATATGGTGGAACCAGCAAGCAGTTTAGCGAAAATTCTCCCTTAATTTACTTTGTATTTAATTTTTTCTTTTATATTATAACACTTTGTGGCACACAATTGCTGAATAATTAATTAACGTTAAGTGAATCATGTCTATAAACGCTGTGCAAATCCGAAATTGTTATGCCGATCTGATCTTTATTCCATTGGCTCCCACCAAAGGAACTCTGCTCTACAAGTTAATAAATTTGATCTAATATGCTTGGTTTTATTTGCTTATTCATCTCAAGCTTCACAAATCGGACAGACTAAGTTAAGGTACACTAATATTATTAATCTCAGAATATCAAGTTCAAGTTGTTTAAAATTGTTACCAATTTAATAAGATATTATGTAACTTTTTACAGAAATAATAATAATAATACAGACCTGTATGGATTCTTTCATGGGCTCGCAAATGAGAACTTTTGGTGTAGACCTTTTTACATCCTAGAATAAAAAAATCTAATATAAAACTTTTCCTCAATATAGACACATTTGAAAGTTAATAGTAAACAGTAACAAAAATGAATATTTCAATTAAAATTACTTATTGTGCATATTTTAATGGTGGTTTTAAAAGGGAAATATAAAATTACTTTTCTTTTCATATGCAAAATATATGAAAAATCTTTACCTCTACTTTCCTTTTAATAATGAAAGCACAAATGTGCTTTTTATAATGTAAGAAATTACAGTAACCGATTTATTGCGTTGAAGATCATGAATCTCAATAAGCACATTCATTATTAAAAAGTATAAGAACGTTTTTTTTTTTTACCCGAGGTAAACTTCATTAAAATTATAACATTTAAATTTTTTTGACGTTAATAAGCTATATTCTGATGTGTGCAAATATTGTCTGAATAAAACTGTGTGTAAAATACTGTCTGTGAATAAAACTGAATCATTTATATTTTCGTAATTTTTGTAAAAATACTATTTAAAGATAGTTTCGGAGAGAAAATTATCAGGGTCAATTGATAAAATGAAGTCCTGAATAAATTTATTAAAATTTTAATCGGCACTGTATGTTTATTAATATTGATAAATATTAAAAGTATAATTCAAACAGTTTTGCTTTTCTCAATACAAAGGGTGATTTAGCATTTCTATGCGTTATCAAATTTTACATACGAGATTAAATTCGATTAGGATTTAAAATTTAAATGATACTTTCCTAACATTGTATAAATTTATGGAAAATTAAAAATATAAATTAAAGAGACAAAAATTAATACTTACGCATTATTTCTCAGAATACACATTTTACTTATTTATGTATATAACTTTTTTTTATATATAAAACAAATTTGTTAGAATAATATTTATCGACAAATAACTAATCAAAGCAATCCATGTACTGATTTCGAGAGAATGTGTTAATTACATAACATGCTGAGTACGTTTATATGCAGACATTATGTAAAGCCATCAAATTAGATTAAATTAATGTCCTTTCTTAATGATAATATTAAAAGATAAGGCTTTGAAACTAGCAAAAGCAATAAAGATTGTATTGATTAAATATATTTGTTTTCCATGAATTCTTAAATAACAATTGATTAAAATTTCTCAATCAGATGCTTAACATTCTTCAAAATAAACCCTTAAATAATTAGAGCCAAGGGAAAAAATGCTAATATTCTATTTTACAATTTTTAGATCTTTTCAAACTTTGAATGATTCTAGAATTTTAGTATCTTAATTTTTAGGAAATAATTTATACTTTTTTACACAACTTAGGTAAATTGTTTATTGTTTTTTAGTGAAAAATATTCTTAACACTAGTTACATAAGAGTAAACGAGTATCTTTTCAATCAATTACCAAATTGAACTGCTAAGATAAATCCTCAAAAATTTTAGCCAATCTCAAAATCAACACATTACAAAAATATTACATTTTTTGTAACTTATTGACTTCACCTTGGTATTAAGTAAATTATAAGAAACTTTTTTTAGTCAATCATACAACAGAGTGATATATGGTTAAATTTAACTTGCATATTACGATATACCATAGTTTAGAATTCCTAATTCTTGAGTATGCATAAGAAATAATCTAAACATTTAAAAATTAATATACTAACACTTAATACGTCAAATTCATTTTTCAGAAATCAAAAATAATATTAAACAATATTAAATGATTAAAATTGTTCCTTTCAAAGTACAAAATCGTTTCAAAAAATACTGTTTACATAATCAATATCTTATCACTCGAGTTATAGAAAGAGTACTACAAAACTTTTCATAAAACCAATATTTAAAATCTAAATTAAGAATACTATAAAAACACGCTTAAAATAATAATTAATGAGTTCCACAGTTGCATGGCAATTCTGGAGTAAGATCTGTATGGATTAATAAATTGTTCAAAATATTTTAAAAACAGGGGAAATCTATTCAACTTTTTTTCTCTTAAGCACACAGCAGGAAAATTTATGTATCGTCTCTATTTTCCCATAACTCCTTTATGCGTCTTCTCATACTTTATTTTTCCCAGCCCGCACGGATTCAACCACACCTCTCTAAATATATCTCCACCTTTCTTTACCTGTACCTTATCATCTCCTCTCAAACACCTTTTCCACGATCACCTTAAGTCAAAACAGCTCTTGATTGATAGCAATATACATTATTTTTATGCACGCAAAAAGTGACGGTTTTATGCCGCCAGTTTCGCCACACGAGCCAACAAATGGCCACCTGCAGTTTAACAGAATGGGGTCCCCTTTACTTACAAGTTAAAAACTTTTATTAAAATCCCAATCACCTCAAGTTACGACGAAAAATGTGCCCCCAAATTTCCTCGTAAAGAATCAAGACTCCAAATTAGGCATTACATGTGCTCGAGTCCTATTCAGGAACAAGTAACATCATCTTGAAAGTACGGTGAAATACAATAATTTTTGGTATGTGTGCCACTTTTTTACACCTGCCTCTTTTAAATATATATATTGTTCCTACCATTCACCAATTATGGTAACTTACAATTATGTGAAAGATTCGTTTAATATTGTGTAAATTTTAAGCAAACTTTTCTTTTTGTACTTCGATCAATATATTTTTATTATATTTATAAAATGTTTTTATTTCTAGTATTTTAAAATTTTTATAGCAATATGTCATTTAATATTACCCCTGAAATATAATTCCAAGTTCTGACTATTTACAATATAACGCGTTTTAAATGTCTCTCATTAACTGCTCAGTAAAGTTAAAATTTTTGTAAATGAAATGGTGTAAAATAACTTTATTTTTCACATGATCTTTTATGCAAATTATTATTCATTTACACTTTGTTAAATAGTAAGGCATCTAGAATTCCTTAAATATTACAAATATTAAACAATTAAGAGCATTTTTATCTACTTTACAAAGTATTTCAATCAATATATAAGTTACAATGGTGAGCAATTTTACTATTAAACCTAATGTAATCTTTGTTTCTACTAATAATTTTCAACTGAAGTCTAGAACTATTTTTATCGATATAGATTTTTAAAATTGAGAAGGTGTGTTAATAAAAAAAGATTAAAGAATGAATAGAATTCTAAAAGCAGTTTTCAACAGTACATCACAGTTAAAAAAAATTTTTCAAGAATTTATGTATCTCAAACAAAAATCAAACACAAGATAATCTATAATCAACTAAACATGATCTTGCCAAATCTTATTTAATTTTAATATTCAACAAGACAGGCAACCCAATGATACGCCTTGGTGACACTTCGATACTTAAATAATATAGAAATGCATGAACTAAGTCCAGTTTTAAATTACTTATGAATATGTTAGGTACATTTTAAAATAATGGCATTTTGTAAAACGGAATGCAGCGATTTTACAGAATATATTATAGGAAGAAAAAAGTCCATTCTAACATTTTCGCAGAAAATTCTTATATATGCATTATTATGTAAATTTCGAACTAAGAAAATAAAATTGCAGACTTAAGTAACAATTTAATATTTCTAAAAGCAATATTCATTTATAAATTACCAAATGTACAAATTTTTAATATATCAGCTATAGAAATACTGAGTTAAGATAATAACAGTGTTGCCAATTGGAAAAAAAACAATTAATAGAGATGAAAGAATGGAATATAATTCCCTATGCTACTGCTCTTCAGCATGTCTAGTTAGATGTCCATCAGTATAAGTCTTAGAACATGTCAAAACTTATGAAACCATAATTGTGTCCCTTGTTGTATATTAAGCAGACACTTTTCCACGTCGGCGGTTGTCTCTCTTTGTCAAAGCCAATTTCCGAGGATAGCTTTAATGATGTATCGCGACATCAAACTGTGTCACTTGAGATAATGATTGATGAAACACAGTAATTTTATATCTTTAAACTTGTCTGAAGAAACACAATGCTTCGATTTAGAGGTAGCTAATTGATTCGTTAGAACTGCCTGTGTTAAAGAGATTTTTAATTTTGGTTACAATGTATAAAACGAAACAAATTCAGCTAACATTTATTCTATGAAACTGGGTGCATTAAATTATTTTATTATTGCTCACTCTTAAATTATTTAATTTAAGAGTGAGCATCATTGTCATTAAAAGAAAAAAACAGGCAATACGTTACTAAAAGTTAATTTATGTAATATACAAATTAAATTTTGTCTTGTTTAAATATCCATGCAAATTAAGATTCAATATTTGAAAGCAATCTTCTTCTGCTCTACAAAGAACTGTTATGGTATCCATCAACTTTTCAAAGGAATGTGCATTATAAAGCCACATAAACAATATATTCAGTGAACATAGACCAACTGAAGGATTTGACGGGAAGAATTAAACAGGAATGGAAAATAGGGCCCGTCTTTTGTAAAAAGTAAAAATCTTACCCGCTGTTCTTCACGGCATGAAGTTCCTGCGTTGCATATTCCGAGTTCCGTTGATGAAATAATTATACGACTCTATCCCATTAAAAGGTTAACTCCTTTGAGATCTCCAACGAGCAACCTACTTTAAGAAAATAGCTCACAATCGCATGGGTCGAGGTTAACTTGTAAAATCAGAGGCCCGCAATTTACAAAATGAGACGCAATACTCTGAATATTTCACGACAAAATAATTAGTTAAATTATACTTTAAAGCGAACAAGAAAAGTCATTAAATTATAAACTACATAAGTTTTCAAGCGGTTGTATAATTACACTAAGCGTCATGAAAATGAATCAAGCGAAGGGAAAAAGAAATAGAAATCATTCAGTACATCAATAAAAAGTTGTATACGAAATTTAAATCTAGAAAATTATTCATTAAAAATTCAAATTATGTGTACACTATAAATTATTAATTATCATCAAAGAAGCTGTGAATATTTTTACCGTAATGATTGTAGAAAATAAGATTGCCTGTGCATTCCTTTACTGTTTTGAAAAGCTTTTAAGCAGTATATAACATATAACATAATTTCTTTCTTATATAAAAGAAAAGCTGAAATTTTCAAAGTACATACTTTAAGAAACAATGTCATATGTTATCATTTTCTTTTAGATGGTGCCTAAATCAAAAATACGTTACAGAAAGGTATTAAATGCTTTCACATATACGATTTATTTAAATACATAAAATTTCGAACATAATATCACAGAACTGGAAAATTGCTCTAGTCCCGATTAATTTCGTTTATCTAAGGTCACATATCTCCCACGAGGTCTAACTGGATCAGAATCCACGGTTTCAAATGGCTTTTAAACAATTGCAAGCATACGTACCCAAAGAAGAAGTCAAAATTTAAGTTTCAATCGTGAATTTTAATCCGAAAGAAATTCATAGACTAAAAGACAATTCATGTTGCATTAAAGAAATTTAAAAATAATATTAAAAAATATTAATATTTTACCAAACTAAAAACTTTACATGCATTTTACAACTGACAAAGTCCAGTTCTATTAAGACGTTAATGAGAAGCAACTTTAAACATAGATCTACGAAACTTGAAAAGTTTACTTGAAATTTTCACACAAAACCTTGAGTAGAACACACATACAATAATTCAGTTATATTTCAAAACACTAAATTATGCAGCTTATAAATGGTTTAATTAATGAATGAATGCAAAAATTCAATTCATTCAACTATGATCAATAAAATAAAAAAGGCCATTTAGTCGTATATTTCACCCAACCGTTAACATAAAATCAGCATATTTGGCACCAATTATAAAACAATCCGTCAAGAAAGTAAAGTCATGCTCACAAGTTGATGTTTTCAACTGGAGATGCAAACGTTAATGTATTTCTTTCATGATTAGAAGTGCATAGGTTTGAAGAGATCAGAGCTATGATATATAATATCAAAAGTTTATATATCACTTCTAAACATATCATTAAGAACCAACTGAGCATTAAATAGAGTAATGAAGCCATAATTGAGCCTCTCGAGAGTCTAGGAAGAAGTATGTAATTAAGCTTAATAATTCTCAATATAGGATTCTTAGAGACATTCTCGAAAACGTATAATTGAAGTCTACAAGAAATTCGGAACCAAATAGAACCATAAAAAGCTATGATTCTAGATTATTTGAATAGTTCAATGCTGTAGCTCCCGATAATGTTTAATCAACTTCATGATGGGCGTTGTGCTTAGATATCATTTCCATAATCGACATCATTATCATTTTTTCATATAAATAATTCACAATATAAATCGATGGTCACTAGTTATTTCTGACCTTAGTTCAGATATACATGTTTTGTAGCTTTTTTTTCATATTTAGCAAATTTCATTATTACACACTTTCTTACTGCATTGTAACTTATAATTTACCATCAAAGCAGGCAATTTTTACATCGTTTTTTTGCAAATCTGATAGAAGATTTTTTTCAAATAATTACTTCTTTCATTCAAATAAATAAAAATATCCTTTGGCTTTTAAGAAAATTAGAGTGGTAAAATAAATACAATGATATGACTAATTATGAATATCTTAATAGAACAACAAAAAATGGATAAGTTTGTCTATTAAAGGATAAAAATAGAATACCTGTTATTTATCAAAGAAAATACTAGATTAATATCAAAAGTTTATAGATTACTTATGTTTATATACGAATTTAAGATACGTTCTAAATAACATTAATCTTATTTAAAACGTAAATGACTGCATTTTATACTCTATAACTTCAGATTACTCAATAATATAAACAGAGAGATCCTCAAAAAAATACTCAAAACAAATTTTTTGCTGCTTTGAGTGGCACGATATTTCATTCAAAATTCAAAAGGTTATGTCTAACAATTATGGAGCTGTGTGCTAACATGCTTGTAGCTCACATTGAAGAGGATAACTGGAGATGATTTTTTTTAATTAAACACACATATCATAGGTACCCGCTTATAGGGTAGGCAACCATTCACACTTCATTCATACAAGGAAAGGACGAAGACAGAAGAGAGAAATTGCATCCATACCAGAGGCGGGATTCGAATCCAGGACTTCCCCTATCCGCAGTCAGGCACGCTGACCACTCGACAGGGTGGGCAGCAATAATAGTATTTGTAAATTTCTTATAATTTGTGTTATATTTTAGAAATATGTTAAAAATTATAGACTTAGTTCACTAACATTTTCAAATTAATGAGAGTACCGATAAAATAAACTGAAGATTGCAATTTTCACCATTAACTTTAATTACACGTAAAATAACTTTTATATAGTAACTATTTTCGCACATCATTTATTCTAGACAGGGTGGGCGGCAATTCTTTATTAACTGCTCAAATGAAAAAACTAAGGGAATTAATTGTGTAACTTCAATGTGAACATAGAAGGTGTAAAAACATTTGTTCACTATTTGTCAGTATTCCCAAATTGAGTTATAAAGAAATTTATCTTTCAAATTAGTAATGGGAATGAGATTTAACAATAAATTTGAAAATTCTTAGTTGTTATAATATTGTAATTGATACCCCCCCCCCAAACAATAGATACATTCCATAACTTTGGATAGTAATTCTTTTATAGCCTTTATATTATTTATACTAATAAGTTGTTCGGAAAATTATTTCGTTTTATATGAAAAGGAATAACATATAGTGAATAAATATTTTATTGAATTGTATATTGTCAATACTAGTCCAATACCTTTTACCATCTCTCTGGTCATAGCATGATTTCATACTCATAAAATGATTGGTTTTCATTAGCTTTAACTGACATTCAAGTGAGAAAAACGAAATGACTTTTCGTACAACTCTATGTATTAGAACCTAAAACTACTTTTCAACAGCAGAAAATATTTGTTTGCTTTCAAAATAACGTATGAAAGTTTATGAGTTTCAATCTACTGTAAAACAGAAAGTGTCATCTAGCAATTATACGGAAAACGTAACCAAGTCTTAATAAATAAATTTCATTTTTCTGGATAATTGATAAGTGGATATTTGGTAAATTTTTTAGATGGTTTATAGATTCTTTGACCAGTGGGCTACCAGAAAGTTATTAAATTATTCAAAACTATGTTACTTCATAGAAACTGTGATAGGCAGCAAATAAAAGGCAAATATTTTATAAATAGGATGTGGTTACGTTTTATGCCTGCAGAATATCGTTTAAATTTAATGAATGTAAGTAATTCGCTTAATATTTTTCGTAAACATAGTAGCGAATGTTTTCATTTTTAAGTATATCAAAGAAACACTTTTTACATTTTCATTTTACTCATTGCTTAAAAAAAAACTTTATTTTCATTCAAGTCTAATGATCTAATTACATGTTTTAAAATGTCCCAGAAAAAAATTACCATTAACATGAAACAGTGGAAGGATATTAAAAAATAAGACACGAAATTATTTAATTTTTAAATTTTGAATCTTTTAGATGAGAAAGTAAAATAACGCACAACTCTAGAAAATAAAAATTATTACTGGACTATATACGAAGGAATAAGTAACACGCAGATCATACTATATAATGAAGGAAATTTTGCTTGAAACTTACATTTTATTAAATATTGGTGACAAATCAGTCATCCTTAAACTCCCCTATTTCGCGACAAGTGAACGTAAATACATTTTTTTAGTCACGCAAGGATAAAATATAATTCTTAGGTTAAAACTATAATCCCTGCTCACCACACCCTTAATATGTTTAAACATGAAATGAACTATATATTATTACTCCCCTTTTTTTGGTAATTCATTCGGAATAAGATGTATCGTTTCATCTAGTAATTAAGTAATTTTGAAAACAGAGTCCAGCTTAATAAACTTGTTGCGGTCACGATGGATATGGTTTCAAATGCCAATAATATGTTTTTAACTCTATAATTAAAATTTTTTAAAACTTATTTGACATGAACTTGATGTGAAAGAAAAATCTATATTACATTTTTGCTAATTATTCATGCCAACTGAAGTTGAATTCTTTAATTACATATTTCTTTGTTTTAATACCTATATTTTATTTAATTTCAAAATTTTATATAAATTATCAAAAGGGTAAATTTATAGGAAAATTATTGGTTCAAAGGAAAATAAGAATTTTCTTATTTCTCAAATTTTCGTTTTTATAAATACATGTATCATTTATCACATAAAACGTAAGAAAAAAAAATCACTGTAAACTTACCAGGAAAGTTACAAAAATGGGTTCTCCTTTTTTCTAATTCAGGGTTGTTTCTTCGATTATACTTTGGCTGTGTCGCAGCATCTGGAGAAGTCTTTGATCCCGAAAACGGAGCTGGATATGGAGGTGGAGGAGTTTTTCTTGGTATGCTTTCTAAAGGAGGACTGGTGTTAGGTTCCGATGGAGGGGGAGTGAGGGGTTCATATGAACCATTTGCGTTCGGAATACCATTGTTTCCGACTCTAAAACAAGGTTGTCGTGACGAATCAGAAAATTGCTGATGTGGATGAGGATGAGGGATATTTGGGCCGGATGGTGGTGGTGGTACGGAAGCAGAATTAGGATAAGAACTTACAGTAGAGATAGCTGTAGGAATTCGAGATCTAAAGCAATCGTCTTTTATTCTGTCTATTGAAGATGGAACACTACCCATGAACATTTCTCCATGGTCTGGAGCATTGTAAACGTTGTTATTACTATTAACTGTATACGGGCAATGATTACGAACTATTTCAGTCTTCACGGAAACAGCATCTTGACTGGAGGGCATACTTGAACTTGTACCGTCTAACTTGTGACGACTATTGGAACAGGTTTCCCCAAACGCAGCAGGCTTGGCGAATATGTCAGTACAATCTGACTTAGTGTTCTGATGAGGATGATACAATGAATTTACATGATTTGTGCCTTGGTGAAAACTAGAATTTAATCCTGTGTAGTTAATTGAGCTCATTTCTCCAATGTAATTACCATTATTATAGTTCATTCGCATATCAGGAGTGCAATTGTTGTAACATGATCCACTATTACCATTGGTAAAGTTTGTTCCATAATCGCCATTTGCACTATGATAATTTAGTCTTATGTCATTTTGGTAGGCAATAGCTGTTTTATTAAGCTCTGGAGGTGATGCTGGTACAGTCATTCTGCACGTAGCATCTGGATAGCTGTATATGGACTGATTATTTGAAGATTGGCCAATAAAATATGGAGAGTTTGCAAAATGTCCAGGTTGGGGATAGTTGTGGGACACCTCACTGCACATCATACCTTCATGTGGAGAAGTATTCACTCTAGCTTGAGACATAAACATCTTTGGGGAATCGGCGGGTATATTTTCTTTTTCAGAACAAACCTGATAAATATGTGTATTGTTAGAAGATAAATGATCAAGATTTTTTAAATCTTTCTTTGAATTTTCAAAATTTTCTAATTGTTTGTTAGAGAATACTGTGCCTTCTTGTGATACAGTATTACTTTCTTCACTACATTCGTTTGAATCACTATTAAAGTACGGGCTAGCAAAACTCTTACGATAGCTCTCGAAACCTCTCACAAAATCGCTAAAGTACCCTTCCTCCTCGATATACTTTTCTTTTCTTTCTAAATATTGCTTATATTCGCAGGTTGTTTCAATTGGTGACTCGTAGTTTATGTGCACCAGATGTCCTCGTAAAAGATTTTCTGAATTAACGTGAACTACTTCACCCTGTGCTTTTGAAGCAATGTTCTTTTCAAATACCTACAAATACAAAAGATGCATTAAAAAAATGTAGAGCAGCATAATATTAAAAGTTATATATTCAAAAGCATATCATTTTAAATTAAGAGTCAATAATTAATAAGTTTAGATACAATTACTTCTTGGTTTCTTTGTGTGTTTCCCTCAATTTAAAACAATTGAATACAGTAACACATTGAAAAAATTTAACCTAATTTAGTGAAATTGTCCAAAAATAAGCATAATTTATATGACAAAGAAACTCATTTTAAATAATTTTAACCAATTATCTATGTATTACAATCTAAACAACTAAATTAAAAGCAAAGTCTAAAGCAATAATAATTATTATAAAACATGAGAGTAAGCAAAGTTATAACGAGAGAATTAGAATTTTCTTGGAAAATAAAATTATACGAATTTATTTTTGTGGTATTAATTCAGAAAAAAATTCCACGATTCCATTCTGGATTAAAAATTACATTTTTGGAATTTAATTTCCGATATATTTATTATTTTCGAATCATAATGAATAAAACAATTTTTATCAAATATACATGATAAACAGAAACATCTTCAATTAAATTTTTTAAAAATCTTAACAATTACTTCAAAGTTTCATATATTTGTCCTTGAAAAATTGAATTCTGGAATGCATTTCTAAAAGGTGATATGTAAAAAAAAAAAAAAAAAATCAGTACAGTAATGCACCTGAAATCTGTATAACCTGACACAGAAGGTGGGGAGCATCGTACGTATATTAATACACCGGAAAAATGAGCACCAAAACCAATTATACCCGGAAAAGAACTCCCATATTGCTTCATAACGGAACAATTCGGGAAGAAAGAAAAATGATAGAAAAGAGACAGCTCCGAAAGCAAGGAAGATATTCAACAATCAGGGTAGAGGGGGTGCTTAACTGATAATAAACCGAAATCCGTAACCACAAAGCACTACTTGTCAGTGCTCCAGAGTTTATGCGTTTAGAAAAAATGTCTAGCGGTGAATTAAAAAAGAAATATACAGCATTAGAAGTAGAGATGAGAGAAAGCGGAAGCACTGGAGATGAGACCGGAAGTTAGGGTGGATAAGAGAAACCGGAAGGAAGCTTGACATCCCAACAAGATGGACAATCGTCCGCAGAGGAGGCGGAAGAAAGAGAGATCTTCCCAATCGTACGGAGTGTTTTTATAAATCAGGGTGCAAGGAACTACGGAGATTTTACGGTATTTTATTCGAGTCTGAATTGTGGAAAGAGGGGTGCATCGTATAACACCGCATTGGAGTTTGCGGAAATGTGATTCCCACTCATCGGAAAATTACGGGGCCATTATTAGAAAGTATGAGTAATCCAATACCCTTTCAAAAATTTAGTATGCCATTTCTCTCTTGAATAGAAAAGAAAAACGCGATACAATTAAATCCTTGTACTTTATGTTTTCTCATCAATAAATTACAATATTGAAGTACTGATATATATGCAATGTTAACAGTATAATTTGCATACAGAATAACTACTCTAATAAAGTTTAAAATTAAAAAATATTTTCGTACGTAAAATTTCAAATTTTATTAGAATTTATTTCCTTCGGGAGATAATGTTTTCGTAAATAAAAAAAATGTGCAAGTCCTTAAAACAAACACAACTTTCTCTTTATTCTTTAAGCAAATAATAAATAAATTTTATAAAACATGGCAAATAAATGTGTGAGATTCATATGCTTGATTGAAAAAAGTATGAAACAAATATAACTTAGCTAATTTTTAATTAAAAAATTGATAATTTAGAAAAGTTACAAAAATTTATTAAAAATAAATCGAAAACAATTAAAAAATTAAAGAATAAAAGTGTAGATAAAATAAATTATATAAAGGAACACTAATTTTAATCTCTTAAAACATCAAGTTTTAAAAATAATTACATTTTCTATGGAATAGTTACGAAATTTGATAAAACAATTCAGTTCATAATCGAAACAATCTAATTTAACAAATGAAAAATAGTTTATAAAATTGAATTAATCTTTTTGAGAAATATAAAAAGAAAAGTGACATCCGTTGTTTTGTTATTTGTAGAATTACACTCAATATATCTATTAAGTAACTTTAATAAGACGTACTTAAATTATTAGCTTGATTGGTTATGAGGTTTTGAGCATGATGTGTCAGATTTTAGATTTAGGAAAACATATTTTCCTTAAATTCTAAAGAAAGACTGGGTAAACATTTTTTAAAATATACAAATTGAATTACTTAGATTTCAATGCACAATATATGAGTTACTTTTAGAAAATCAATGTATTTGTGTGCGAGAGAAGCAATTCAAGTCGCGAAGTTAACATTGATATTGTCTCGCAATCTCCCAAATACATTTCCAATCAATAAATCTTTATACAAGTCAAAGATAGGAACGAATCGAGGGGAAAAAACTACCGCATGCCGATATTTCCTTATTTTGTAATACGAAACCAAACTTTTCTAAAGATTAGATTATATCTAAGTGTGCAAATAAAGAGTGTGAATGATAAAAATATTGAAAGCAAGATCAAAATCTTGAGATAAAAATCAACGAAATTATAGAGCAATCGAAGTTAATGTCTAAAGCCATCTACCACACAAAAGAAAAATTCACCGTAAGCTTCCTGAATTTCTTAGGTCAGGAACCAAGGTCATGAACCTTGATCGAAGATTTTCTCGATTTTTTTTTTTTTTTTGGTAACTTTTCTTTTTAAGTAGCAGCACTCTTCTTTTCCCTTATTCTTAAGCCTATTGCGGACATTACGCAAAAGATCCCCACCAAATATCGGATCAAAAGCTACAGATCATGGCTCCGCTTTTTTCTTTTTATCAAGGGTTGCCGATATCGAGAATTCGAAGAAGATCGAATTTGGCGTTTGTACTAAAAATAAAAAGAATTGTGAGCACAATTTTTATTTTTAGTACAGTACATAAAATGTAAAACGTAAGGAGATAGCTAGTTTTAATATTAGTATCAAAAAGCTACAATTTCCTTATAATATTTCTATGAACAGTAAAAGAATAATTGCATACATTTCATAATTTTGTAATTATTACAGTATTACGTAAAATTGACTAATTCAACTATTAAATATTAAATTAGAAAAAGTATTATATTGTTAAAGAAAGCTTCTGTCATAAATAAATCACATATCCAATAAAAAAATTATTAATAAATAAAAAATTTACAATAAAAGATATGCAATGCAGAAATGAAAGTTATTTGCCATAATGCTTTTTGAAAGCATATTACACACCCTTTGTTTAAATATTTTATTACATAAAACTACATATAAGACGTACGCGACATATGCATATATTATGATTATATATGAATGTAAATATAATTATAATTTTTGAATTGATTTAACTCTAAATTTTGAGTTAGAATTTTTTGAAAATTTTATTTTGGTCTAATGCGGATAATAGAATGTTTTTGAAAAATATTTGTTAATATAGGAATTGAGAGAGATTGATCATCTAAATATTTAATCGATAAAACTAATTTAATAGAAATAAAAAATCAAATTCTTAAGAAAAATATATAAATTTATAAGAACTAATAATTTTTTCTTGGGAAACTCTCTCACTCTGTAATTAAATCAGTACAATAAAGCCGGGATAAAATACATGCTAGACTTCGAAGCAATTCAGTACAAAAAATTCAAATATAACTAAAAAAAATAGCCTCACACTATATTATCACATACACAAACAATAGTTTTTATAAATTTCAAATATTTTTAAAGAACTTTCCATTAAGAATGATCAATTTTGAAATAATTACCCTATATCTCATTTACTCGGAAAATAGCAATGTGTTCATATTTCAATTTTTCAGAGAATTCCACATTTTATGTTACATTTCTTCATGAAGCACAAAAAGTTTTCTCCTAATCAATTAAAACATTTTTTGCGAATTTTATTATAAAGATTACTGTATTTTTAATTTACTTTTGTAAATATAATTCATTCCTATAAAATAGTTAGGTAAATTAAACAGTTCTAACTCCACGCAACTTAAGATCTATTTTTAAATAAATTGTTGTTGTGTGTGGGGTAAGCTTTTCTTCAGTTCTAATATATTTGCATAAATATTAAGACTAAATATTTAATATTGATAAATACAAAAAATAAAAAAATGAGTAAACATCCTTTGAAAGAAAAAAACCCCATTAGTAATTGTACATATACAGCATTTTTATTTTATCACATTTCAATAACTAATAAAAGTCAGCTATAATTGGATCGTATGATTAATTTGGAAACAAGAAATAAAAATATTATAAG
>JAPDSC010142287.1:134734-161169 GCA_026290005.1 Latrodectus geometricus
TTTTTATATTAATTGTTCATATATTAATTTGTTTAATTCATATTTAAGCATATAAATGTCTTAATAATTAGACACGTACAAATGGAAAAGTTATTGCAAGAATAGAAAAATTACTGCATTCGAAGTAGAAATAGTATTTTAGTATACAAAAAATATTTTATGAAAAAGGTTGTTGAATGTAAATCTATATGTGTATTCTTTATATGTACATTTAAGTTATCATTTAAAAAGTTTTTTCTTTCTTGGTAATTAAATTTAAATATAGATATTGTTTAATAAACTTAAAATAGTAGGTATATAAAGAGTTTAAAATCTTCAAATGTTTTTAATTTTATTTTCAGAAAAAAAGTAATAAATGTACTTTAATTATTCTGTATACCTATATTTTCTTTTTGCATATGGATGGAAAAATTTTCAAGGTATTTTGAATGACATTATAAATCACAGCGACAAAAATAAATAACGGAAAACATTTATCCATGTATTGAATATTTCTAACACTACGAATAAATGCTTGTATTTTTGTGGGATAAAAAAACTGCCCCAAATAATTTTTACAATTTTCTAAGTAAAATAGCAACAACTAAGAAATTATTTTTAAAATTAATTGTAATACGAATTTAAATCAATGGCTTTCTGAATCGTAAAAAAAAAAAAAAAAAAAAAAAAAAAAAGTGTATAATTAAAATTTATGTTAAAGTAATTTCTGAGCCATTTCTAATACGGTATAAAATTTTAAAATTAACAGCTACGAAACATTTATTTTACTAGAAAAAATTTTTTTTCTATTAACTCTTCTTTGGTAAAAATCGGGTTTTTTTATTAAATAAAACTATATAAAGTAAATTATGTTATATTAAAAACTGACTTGTAGAGATAAAAGAATGAAAATACATATAAAGAACTAACAAAATTATGTAACAAGTGAACAAGTAAATGACAAACTAAATTTTTAATAAAAATTTAATTATATGACAAACTAAATTTTTATAATAATTTTTATAACTATGACAAACTAAATTTTTTATAAAAATTTAATACACAAAACAAACTATTCCGTAAAAGTTAAGAATTTTATGCTTAACTTACCTTTATATGTAGTCAACGATATAATTTGTAATCCGAGTAGACTTAATGTAATAGTTAAAAACCATGCTACCCTTACCTTATATTCAGGGAGCCCATAGTAAAACGATACTGAACTGCTGCCATTAACAAAATAAGAAACTTTCCATTAGCAATTAAGTTAACCCTTATAATTTAATACAATCGAGATCCATAAATATGATATTCAATATACAACGAAATTAGTGGGGAATTCCCTGGTGTGTTAATACTTAAAAATTTCATCGAATTATATTTTATCGTAACTACAAAACCAGTGATATTAGATGGATTCGATTGAAATGAAAAACTACTAGAAATAACGCAAATACATTTATAACATACAAGTTCACAAGTTTTTTCCCAATAAGATGTATTTTTTACTGTAGGTAACGTTATAAAAAAAATGAAGGCATAACTTAAAAATCCTTTGAATATCAAATTATCACGATAAAAAAAATTATGTATCCCATATATTGATGATAGATATATAACCAAAATATTTCTAAACATACAACTCAAAAATCTTTAAAAACACAAGCAAAACTTCTGATTGTGCTAATGAACATTTGATATTTAATCAGCTCTTAAAGCATTCAATTTGCAAGAAATCCAACCTCTGTTATTCAGATTAAGTAATAGAATGCATGTTTCGAGTTAATTTATGAAATATATTTCGCGAGCCATTTCCTTGGACAAACTATTGCCTACGTCGTTGATATTTTAAGCAAACTGTGTCAAACAGTTTCATAGCAAAGTTTAATCACTTCAATTAACAGAGTTATTGCTTTAAAGCAAAGCATGTTTTTAATCAAAATGTAGTTTTCATATATCTACTGAGATATAATTTTATAAGCAATGCGTCAGAAACTAATGTCAAAACCATATTAATTAGATATATATATCTATATATATAAATAGATAGATAGTTCGCGTTAAGTTTTCATTTCTCTCAATCAATTAATTCATTTAAAATGGTTATTTTTACTAGAAGTGCCATCACTATTGAAATATGTGCATTCTTAATGCATAAATAATCGAAGTCTTCATATACCTTTCATATCTTACATTAATTATCAGGAGACGGAATAAAAATTACATTAATTATCAATAGAAGTCATCTTCAATAGTATAAAAATCTGAATGGTTAATATTAAAGGTAGCAATATAATTACAGGATGGGAATTTAAGATAATGTTTCAAATATTGAAATCCTTTTAGGCGAAATAAAATTTCACTTGAGGAATTAGCGAAAGAAATTATCAACGTTAACAATCACAATTGTGTTTTACAATTCTGCAAATATACGGTCTCAAGGAATAAAAGAACAAAAATCAGTGAAATATTTTCACAGCCTACAGGTAAATCTGTTTAGAATGACAAGTAATTCTTCCGTACGTAATTCTTCACTTATACAACAAAGTGAGTTACCGAAAAATGTCAACGGAATGGATGACGAATTTGCATTTCACATGCCGTAAACGCCCACTCTCACAATGAAGATATAACTCCCCTGTTTAGTTTTTAACGCTTTTGGATACATGTAATAGGATGAAAGAAAAGACTTGCAATGTAGAAAAAAGTATTTAAAAAAAAGAAATGCTGGGTCTCTATATTCTTATTAATATTCCACTGTAAAAAACTTGTTCGGCGCGGTTGGATAGCAGTCCCTCATTTCAAGTACAAGTGTCCCGTGGTTTCAGAGTTACCCCATGCTGTGACAGCTTAAATGTACACAAGAGAAACATAAAACACTACTCTTTAGTATATAAGGTGGTCTAGGGAGAAATATGAGTTCATTCGCGAAATACATACAGCCCCATAGATTATTTTATATCGAGAAATTTTAAACTGCAACACGCGAAAGAGTACTCTGGACATTCCCAAATCTTGTGTCAACTTCATGGTAAAAAGGGTGTTACTTCCTCGGTAGTGACGCTTCCAGCTGTTTTTGGAAAAATAAATTTGATAAAAGTGATTTATCGAAAGATTGGGACGCTCATGTTAGGGCCATAAAAGACGACATGCATCTTTCATAAAAGGACTTCCTGGAGATAGCGATTGTGACTAGAAATGCTTCCGATTCTAAGATAACTTTCCTTTGGCCTTAAAATAATATTTTTATTAGAAATCTTTAAAAATGTTAAACCATTGTTATAAATAAGGAAACATGCTGGATGTAAGCGATAAAATTAATATATTCAAACAGTTGTGTTTTAAGATCTACAAGATTAACGGAAGATGGTTCAGAAACGTTCCTAATTTTTACATAAATCGAATAATGTTTTGTAAGCCAAAAATCATTTTATCCTCATGTGTTTAATTTTTTAAGATAACAAAAACTAATAATATAAAAAACAGTTATAGTTATGATGAAATTAACTAAATATGACTTATGTTAGTTCGTCACTGAAAGAATATAAATTGATACTTATACACAGAAAAAAATTGACAATATTCAATAAACCAATCATTAAATGCCACTAAAAAAACCTTGACAATTGTAAATTATATTTATATATTACCAATTATATTTATTTCATATAAATTATAAACTACAGGAACAAATAATATAGAAACACAAAAGTTAATAAGTATCCTTTTGCAAAAATTTTGTATAATTTTTAAGGTAAATTTAAAACTTACCGAAAATTACTCGCGCACAATTTATTTGTACACTTTCACAAGGTTCCTAACTGTATACCTACTATCAGCTTTAACTAGATTTTTAAAGGAACAATGCTAACACAGCCGATTGTTTAAAAATTTTCTTTCTCTTTGCGATGCTTTAGTTCGGGAAATATTTTATGTTAATTTTAAAATAACTAATAGGAAGAATTTAAGAATTACAGACTTTCTTTTCCTAAAATATACTATCGAAAAATTATCTTCAAACTTATAATTGAAACCTCCATAGAAAAACGTACTACACGGTTCAAATGAAAATACATATAACCGAAACTCACACCAGTTCAGCTTTTAATAGGCAACACTTCATTTGTAAACAAAAACAATGTCTTGTGATATCGAATGTTTCACTTTTAGAAAATAAAACTGTTTTTAATCTAAAGGATGCTGATAAGATTGAATTGCGATATTAGTGCGGTATTACTTGCTCAACGAACTTAAATACAAAAATCAATACAAAGATAACATGAAGTTAAAGAAAATGAGTCATTCTTTTCCAATGATATCTACCGACTATAAGAAATTTTTAATTGAAAACTAACAATAACATATGAAATACAGGAAACCACTATACTAAAGAAATATAACAGAATTATTTTTAGTTCAATTCACACATATAAATAAAAATTATTATATTTATAGTTCCAAAACAAACATAAATCTAGTTTTTCAAACACTATCTTGTGAATATATTTTAAACAATTTCACGCTTCGCACAAAAACTTTAACAATAAATTTTAGAGAATATGAGGAAATATATGATTGAGAAACTGAATTGTAATGTAAGGATTTTGACTTCAATGTGTAACCAAAAAATAGTATCATTATAATACTTTTCAATTTATGTTTAATCAAAAATACAAATATAATCGACTTCAAAATGCAAATATTTTTCCACTAATATTTTAAATTTAAAACAGCAAGATATTAAAAGAATTTTTTAAAAAATACGTTTTACTTTTAAAAATTATTCTTTAATTTTGTACAAATATTTTATAAGGTACTTTTTATTTAAATATTAAAACAGATGAAAATAATGCCTTAGAAAACATTTACAAACACATTGATTATAACCGATGTGTTTGTATCATAATAAATAATAAAAACAAAATTTGCTCCACATAAAATTCTGAAATGTAAAAATATCAATGCACAAGAACAAAATTACAAACAAGTAGTAACATTCATTAGCATAATGCATAACATACGTCTTATACAAAAAGAATTTACGATTTTGACTTAATTTATTATATTTAGAGAATTGAAAACTGATTTGCTATCAGGCAATGATTCGTTATTGAGTTTTTAGGAAGAAGTAGCAATGCCTCCGCATTCTGATTTTCATCAGCTACAATGTTAATATTTGATACACGTGCATTTAGAAGTGCTTTTACTCTAAAGATTACAACGATTAAAAGCTATGACATAATGGTTTTCTTTTTCAAAAATAGTGACAGTAATAAATGCTTTGCGGTTCATTGCTTTCGGTAATTGCATCGTCTTCCAAAAGACTGGGACTTCAACAGATGCGCTTGTCAATCCAATCCACAAGACCAGACTGCTTTTTATTTTTTGTTCTTATGTATTTATTCAGCTTAATACAGACAGAGCTAAGCTCATTGTAAAAGATCGCGGGTAACTTAAAATTTATGTTACTTTGTAGAAAAATCAATGAATGGATACTCTTCATTGAGGATTAATCTTGAACGGCAATTGGACCTCAGTTTGCCCTACACGCAAATCAAAATGACATAATGCCTATTCGGTTAGCTCATCAAGATGCTGAACATTCTCGTTTACAGCTTGCGAATTCGCTGTGTCAACCGCACCTTTAAGCATAATCAACAGATGAAGAGAACAAACGGTCACAAATTGGGGCCGAAAATAGTTACAGGGGGAGCTTGAAGTGTAATGACTAAGCACAAAACCACATGTTACTATACTAACACATAAGCATTCGATTTTCTATACATTAGTTCGGTGACCTAAAATATAAAGGAATTAATTTTCCATTTCTGAGTATGTGAGGAAACTTAATTACACTGTAAATTATACCTTACTTACAGAGTTACCCTATGTCATTAATTTACACATATTTGGTGTATTAGTTTATATGTAAAATATTTATATAAAATATTTATTCGCAACAGCTTACAAACTAATTTTTCTCCTTAAATATAGTAAAATATCATTAGATTATTTAAAAAAAAACTGTACCACTTGTAAGTTTAATTCTTATTTTTATTAAAAATTTTATTAATGAAAGAATACTTTCACTTATTATTTTTAAAATGCCATTCAAATATTTTTAGGGAAAAGCTGTCTCTCGTTGAAGAATCCTATCCGAAAATATCATGTTGAGCAACTAAACCAATAATCAATTATTTGTTTTTAATATAGAATTGAAAGCGTCTTATATAAAAAAAAGGTGCTCTGTTTTTGAAAAGCATGCAGATTTACTTGTAGCATTTACAGCACATTTTACATTTTCATGTACAATTTTTTCTGGTGTTCTTTCCGATGTCATGCCTTAACGTGGCCAATATTAAGATTTGGCATATTATTTCCTTTTTCTCATCAAAATCTATCAGAAAGTAAGACTGTTAAGTTGAACATGAATACTATTAGACATCGATTATCATTTGCATAAGTATCCAACGATAAATCAACATTTTAGAGGGGTTTTTATTGTAATAATCATTTAGGAGTTAAAAAATCTTAACAGAGATAAGTAAACTAGCGAAAAAGTAAAAGATTTCTTATATACAACTAAACACGAAATTCAGTTACATTCGTAAAATTTTAAATTCTCTTTTCCTGTGCAAGCACATGACCTCGGAAGTTTGTTTAGCAGGATATTTAATACTATATTAACTTAATAGGTGCAGAATTACGAATTATAAGCTAAGAATTAAGCATTCATGTAGCTCTTCAACTTAGCTCCTCATAAATTTATTATGCTCATAATTTCACACTTTCAGTTTTATAAAATTCTTTCTTCGATTATTCAACCAAATACAAAAATTACAATTCCATTCATCATGATTATAATTTAGATGAAAAAAAAAATTTCATCCCATAAATTCTGGCATATGTATGAAATGTACATTTTATTAAAATAATTATTTTTAGTGTTCTTAAATTACAAAGAAACATCAGATATAAAGTCTTTCAATTAATACAGGTTTGGTAATAATAATAAATCTAAACTTTTTCAGGTAATAAAACGAATCACTTAAAGTTCGAAAGCAATTATAAAAACGTAAAAAAATTAATATTTGTTTCACTTTTTCAAATTTTTAATCAACTTTTCACATTTCACGTTATATAACTCCAGCCTTAAACAATCTCACAAATTTCAAATATGAAAGCTTAAGTTGTCTATTAGCAAAGGCAAATTAAATTTGACAGCCATTGCGCAAAAGGTACTCTTAAAAATGTGTTTTTGAGTTTTTAAGCTCAAAAAGAATTTAGGTTAACTCTATAGCGTATTTTAATTTTAGATAATTTCATAATATAATTTAATTTCTGAATTTTGTATTTATTGTTTTCTTATACATATTTGTTGACTGATAATATTTTAAATTTAATAATTTGAAAAATTGTGGAACAAAAAATGCATAGATTTCGATTATGTGTGGATTGTTTTTAACATTTAATATGATAAATTATAGCAATGAAAATAGTTTGAACTTGCATAAAATTAAGCATATTAAGCTTTATTAATGCTTTATCATGAAAAAATACACAAATGACCAAGTCTTAAAAATAATCAAAATGACATTCAAAATTGTATTGCACATTCGCTTATAGCTATATTTGTAAAGATGAGGGGAATTTGATTACCTGCATCTCTTATGCGATCAGAACTTTGTCGACTATCGGAAATTAAAGATTTATAGGAATGTAAATTAATTCTTTTCAGTGGAATTAAATCTTTTTTCATTCATAAAGTATTTTAAATTTACAGTAATTTTCAAAGAAATGACTCAGCGCATAAATGTTAAATTTTTAGCAGCGAGATTTTTATGTGATACGGGGTTTACATATACATAAAAATTTAAATATATTCGACTATGGTGCGTAAAATTGAGATAAACAGGAAATTCAGTAAAAATGCTGAAATATTCCCTGATTAAAGGACTACAAGATATATGTGATGAACTAGTACACTTGGATTTAAATTCTAATTTAGTTCAGGATATGCAAAGTTTATGATATAGTTTATAGTAATTATTTTTGTAATTTAAAGTAAAAACTCTTTCATTCAGCTTAATATTTTGTTATTGAGAAATTTTATACAGAAGTATCATTCATACCGACCTCTTGTAGTGAGTCAACATAAATGCATATTCAAGAATGTAAATATATTCTTAAAATCTCCGAACATTGCATATAGCTTTAGTTTTTGTTTTCATTTTTTTTTTAAATTAATACGTCAATATAAAGGTGTAGAGAAGGTTCGAATGTTTTTTCCCGCGGCTACATCATTCACAATTTAATTTAAGTGGTCTTTACATGTTGAAGCGCCATATCTGTTATATCTGTAACAATTAATAAGAAAGTAATTTTTAAAGTGCCGCCACCCGCATTTTACGCCTATACGGTCTTTCGAAAATTATGGTATTTCTCAACTATATACCCAAGTGAAATAAAATATTTATTACAACAATGTTGTTCTAACGAAATAATTGTTATGGCTTAACATAATTATTTGGTATATAAATTTTAACTAAGTTAAATTTAAATTTACTAATCAAATACTAAGAACAATGTTCTAAACTTACATTTAAAAACTAGTTTAAACAAATCTAAGAATTCATACTGTTGTAGCAAAAAGAAAAAAAAATTAGCTCGCATTACAATACTAGAGTAAAATAAATAAAGCAAATATTTATTAACAAAATTATTTATTAATAAAAATAATTTCTTACAGAGTATAATTATAATGAAAATCTCTTAACGAACTAATAATTTTCAAACAACAGTTTTAAAAAATTCTATGGAAACACAATTCTAAGAAAGTTATCACCCTTTTTTGCTTTTGAATGTATTATTTTATATTAAATGTGCTCTTTTTCAGTCAGTGTTCAGTTTTTTTTTTTAATTTAATTCATAATTCAATAAAAAAATTTAATATTACTCAAGATTATTTAACATAAGAAATCTATGCGATAATAGAGCTATTACTTTTGAAATGATTGAAAATATAAACATGTTAATAAGAGTATTAAAAACGTTACAAGTATATTTTTAAAGTATTTTTATAAAGACTTAAAATATTGAATAATTTTACTTTATTAAAAATAATTATATCTGAATAGTTGTTCTTTTTAATAGAATAATAATTGAAGAAATAAAATGATTTAAAGAAAATTGTTTTGTTTTGATTTAATTTTAAATTTATAAACGCGATATGTGAAAAAACATTTAGTTATTTTCTCACATTTTAAATAGGATAAAAGAAAATATTTTCCTCATAGATAAAAACTCCTGGTTTGAAAAATTTTTCACTGTAAAAAATTTATTATTACAGATATTAACATGGATTATGTTATTTATCACTTCCCTAAACAATGTTAATAAAATCAAAATAGTTTATTTCACATATTTATAAAAGTAGCTGCTTATATTCACAAATTTGCTTTTTACATGTATATTAAAAGAACAATTTATTGATTCATTCTAACACTAAAAATTACGGAAGAAAAATGCAATATATAGTTCAATATAATTTCGTACATTCCTATATATATTAAAAATATGACTTAAATTCAGAAAAAATGCATGTTTACCTTCAATCAGGTGAGCTTTAATTTAATGAAAGCGAAATAAAGAACGAAATACACAGAAAAAAGTGAAACTACGTTTAATGGAATAAAATTATATATATATATATATATATATATATATATATATATATATATATATAAACTCGCATAATAAAATTCCAATACCACATGGACCTTAAAAAAAAGTAAACTCTTTACATTGTTGACCACTAGAAATTTCTTCACAATTCATAAATTCCTTTTTTAAACCAAAACCAGTAAGAAAATTTAATTTAAGCCGACAGATTACAAAAGCTCTATTAAAATATATAACAAATGCAAATCAAAATAGCAGATTACAAACCGCACCCAATCCAACATGCAGAACGTGCATTACTTTTCTAGCTTTATGAAATCAATTACTATAGCCGAATGTTTACACCACGCCCGATGATGCGAGTGACTCACAAAACAAAATAATAATTTCCCTAGACATAACACTGAGCGTCGGTATCAAAATGTCTTTTGGAACAAAAGCAAGATTGCACTATATCCACCTCTAATTAAAAAATATATATACATACAGAACGTCTGTCACATTTTAATTAAAGAAACGTAAAACAAATTTGCTGAACAAGTAATTATTAATTTTATTTCTTTCAATAAATTAGTATATATTTCTATCGTCGAATGAGTTTAGTTTTTATTGTGTTTGGTTTAGGCTCTTAGTAAATTGACAACTTATTTTTTAATTGAAAGTGTTGTATATTATCGATTTCTTAATAAAAATTAAAAATGTTGTACGAATTAAAATCTTTGAATTAAGTAAAATTTTCTAGCATACATATTTCTTTTCCAGAAGAGTACTTTTTAATAAAAATCATTTTTGTAAATATTCACAGTAATTAAGCTGAGATTAATATTAAAAAAAACTAAGATCAATAATTAAGAAGGATTACATTTTTTTATTTTTTTTTTTTTTTTTTCTCCAATTGATAAAAAAATTTCTTTATGCTTTTGAAACTGAAAAGGCAGCTTTGAAACTTACAATAAACTTTGTTAGAAATAGCAACCTAAAATGATATGTGCTCTAAAACGGGGTATAAATAATCGATATAATTAAGGTTTAATAGTAATTTTAAATCATAGACAAAATAAATAGGAATTATTACTTTAAGTAAAATTTATAAAGAAAAATTTAAATCGTTCTAAATTTAAAGTGCGCTATTCAGGTCAGAAAGCTTTTCATTATTAATTAAGCCCCATAGCTTTCTGATATTGAACGATTTGAAAATGTGATTAATATACTTCATTTTAAAAGATGGCTGACCTCGTACAGTTGCACTACTTTTATCAAAGTAGGACACTCATAATTTCACAAAATTAAGAGCGTCTAGTTTCTTTCAAAACCAAGCAATCAGCGATTCCCTTATATGTACTATAATTTCAAGCACTTATCAAAATTAACATAATACTTTTTTAAACATTTGAATGCATTACATGATATAAACGAGACAACACAAAATTAACTGAAAAACGAGAAGATAATTCTAAACCTTAATTTGTTTTTGTTTAATTATTTTTCAGCTTTTTGCAGAAAAATTTACTAAATTATTCTATTCATTTATACAAAATCAAAATGAAAAACAATTTGACCGAATTGCTCATTTAACTATAAAAGAGAAGACTAATTTAATAGATTTTAATAAAATTAAGAGGAGTTCAAGTTGGCATGTGATGCAATAAGACAGTAATATTGTTGAAAAATTCTAGATTATCAAATTGAATTTTATTTATTAATCTTGGAAGTCTTGTTTACGTAAATTATTATTTTTGCAATGATAATTAATGTAGATATTTCAAGATACAAAAAAAAATTGAGTAGGATAATCAAATATAAATTGAAATAATTTAAAGCAATTTGTATATTCTGACTGTAAATAGCAAAAACAAAAAATCTCTAATGTTATCACTTTATATGTATTAAGATCCAAAACAAAAAGGAAAAAAGGTATTAACAATTAATGTTATAATATTGTATTTTTGATACTAGCGTTCAATACAGTAACATTAATTCGTCATTTTTGATAAAGTCGGGAAATATGCTTTTTTTTCAATGTATTATAATGTCTAAAATAAAAATAAGTTGGAAAGTAATTCGAGTCCTCAAACACTAATTTTAATAAATCAATACAAATTAAAAATATTTTGGATCATAACTTAGAGAAAAACTGTTACAACCGAAGTTACAGCTTTTAGGCTTAATGAATTGTTAGTTGTTAATATACTTCCTGACACATCAGTTTGTTAATTGAATTAAAAACAAATTTGTCTCCACAACTTAGCTTTATCTTTTTATTCGAAAATTATAAATTAATAGACTGAATATTTCAATTACTTATAATAATTTAACTTAGAATGACTTATTTTAGAATTTTAAACAGTGGAAAGTAAAACAGTTCTTACTTTTAGTATGATAGATAATTTGATAAATTTAAAATTTAAATTCTTTAATAAGAAACTCGGTATAAGGACTACACTACATTTAACATTTGTATATCTGTTGAAATTTAAATATAAGGAAACAACACTTAAAAACCTCATTTGAGCGCAATTTCCCCCAAATAATTTTATTACTTTTTCGCTAATAAATGATTTAAAATTGGTGTTTAATATAGATTTTTTTTTAAGTAAAACCTTTTCAAACAGAATAAATAGAAATTTCCATCACATGAAATAATTCTAGCATCTTTCTGTTTAAATTCCAATTTTAAGGAATTTCCCTTTAATATATTGCAACTATTTTTGTAAAAGAGTAATGTAATACACTGCATGCAAGACACGAAAATATTTTATTTAAATACTCGATAACCTGAAGCATCAAATTTACAATCAAAGGCGTAAAATTTCGAGTATGTCTTTTCAGAAATAACAAATTTTGAATTGTTTTATGAAAAACGTGCTGTGATTTTTTTTACAACTTTTAAACGCTAATTCCATGTTATCTCTTTAGATATTTACAGGTGTAGAATTCTTACACGGACTGCACACAGCATATGTTGAAAATCTTCAATCAAATTTTTTGTATAATCGAAAGAAAACACTGTAGAAAATAAGGTTAATCAAAATAGCAGTTAAAAATAAAGTGTAATGTAATAAATAGAGATATAATTAAAAGCCTATTCAGCTTTTGAAGTTAATCTAAAACTTAAGCTAAATATGCCATTAATTTTTAACTCATATTTACATGAAAAAATATTTTCCATGCTTGATTAAATTCATTTATATTAAAAACTTAACTAAAATGTAGTTTCCTTTTAAATCGAACATAGTTTGATATATCGACACAAGGGAAAAAATTAAAATATTTGGAAACGTTATGCGTGGTTAATGATATTAATTTTTACAAATAACATAGCCATATTTTTTTTAAGATACTATTAACCTATATTTAATAACCAGACACTTGCGCATTCACACAAACTGTGAAAAAATACATTCTGCAAAAATGATTAACTTACATATAATTTAAAATTAAATAGTGTATCACATAATGTTTACTTAGAAAATACCAGTGAACTCCTGATCAATAAAGTTGGACATGATGTTAATTTGATCAACGGGAAAAAAATTTTTATCGCTGAATGTAATTAATATATTTCAATGGTCAAATACGTATATTAAGCATAATTTGTGTCAAGTTCACTAGCTTTTATTCACGGAGGCAATGATTTAGAGAACTTTGGAATTTTAAAATTATAAATCAAACCAAAGTTAAGATATATACTATATATTTAATAAATTAAAAATATAAAATAATTGTTTTACTGTACTTTGAAATTAATTTTAAGTCTGTAAAGTTTTAGAAATAAGAAGAAAAACAATTGACAAAGAATATTAAAGTCATCCTACGTCAAAATTAGTTCCATTGTGAACATTAATCCATTTCTCAAATTGCAAGCTACTTCTTAGAAGGTTTGACTGCGTACATTAGCGTCATATGGGGTAATTCAAGCAATATATGACGGAAATGTTTTCATGTAAAGGGTAACTTCAAGGGGGCTAATCATACGGCTGGCCAAACACGTCTAAAACGGAAGAGGGCGAAACTTTTTCAGACGTAAGGAAAGGAAGAGAATGAAAAAGCAAACAAAATCGATGCTTTTTAACTTTAGTACCGCTTAACTCTTCTTTCAATTGATTCACATACCACAAGTAGAACAAAATAAGAAATAGCATGGCATTCACTAGAACAGCTACAATAAAAATAATGTTGTAACAGGGTAAAATAGTTTTTCTAAATCAATTACCTTAAAGCCGTTTAAACCATAGACTGGTGGCAGGAAATTTAAAAAAAATATATTAGGAGCTCTATTGTTGAAAATAATTCACGTAACTTATTATATTCATGATTATGTTGACTGATTATGTGATTTAAATTTTTGAAGCATGAAATGGATATGCAACATGATCATTTTTATATAAAAGTTCTATTTAATGTTCGGTAAGAATTGCACAATATTTATATAACTAATGTTTTATTAGATATTAGAAAGGGAAGAAAATCTGTTTTCAACTAAATGATGTTTAATTAAAATGAAATAAATGAACATCAGTTTCATTTATTGTGATATTAAAAACACAACTGGTTACATTCAAAATAAATTTTCATCGAAAAGTTTCTTAATCACTTTAATACAATTTTAATACAATGGCGCTTAGTAGATATTCAAATCAATAAAATTAAATACAGTCATATATATATATATATATATATATTTTTTATATATATATATAATGGCCTCGAAGATCAGTTTCATTAATAGTAAAATGGAACTAGGCAAGTTAGATTTTTACGACATACGTAATTTTAGGAGAAAAAATTAATTTCAAAGGAATGTATAAAATTTCATACAAATGATAACCTAGTACGCTATTCATTAGAAAGCGTTATTCTAATTCATGAAGAGCTTTCTCCACATTCCATAATCAATGAAATTGACTAACTATATTTAATAATTTGGATCACCATATTTTGTTCATTACAATTGTGGTTATAATTATACAAGTATATACTTGATATTATTAAATCTATATGTTTCATTAACTATAATTGTAAACTTCAATCAGTTCACATTAATCATAACTAAATACTTTAATAAAATAAGCACCTTTCTATATTCCTCTCTCAACACTTATAAATACAATCTTATAAACGTGCATACCTATTTCAATCGATAAAAAACTTGGCATTTAAGATAAAACAAAAATAATTTCATGTGATAAACGTTCTTACATTGATTTGATTTTCTTCGACAGTTTAAGTTTTCATAAATAGTAGAACTGTGGTAACAGACCCTAAATTGATTTCAAATGTTATTTTTTAATGAACATTTGCTACATAATTGGTTGCAACTCTTACAATGGCTGAACATCGCACCAGAAAATTGACTCTTATATAAAATCCAAATTAAATTTTTGTCATATATTTTCTCGGGAAGAGTGAAATGCATGTTGCTGGATTAAGTTTTCAGAGAGGATTAGTAATGGTGAGATACGCAATTTCTTATAGGAACCCAATACTTCAAAAAATAACAAAAATATTTGGGGATTGTGAAATTTCTTTGATTTGCAAATTAATGAAATAATTAAAACGTTTGCTATAGTGCAGGATATTTTTTTTTAAGTATGTTATCACCCAATAAAAGATGACAACTTAATATTCATAATACAAAATTATAGAGCTCAAGAAAATTCTAAAATGGTCATACTTAATTTAAGATTAAGTGGTTTGTGTTTTATAGATCTAAGTTGACTTTTTAAACTGAGCAAATTCAACTGGGATCTATCTATGTTTAAAGTGGATTCGAAACCACTGCAAACGTACACATCTGAGGAGGAATCGAGCACTCTAATAGTTAAATTGAAGGTCAGAATGATAACCATTCTGCTATTAGTTCGACTTCAAGTTATAATGATCAGTTTAATGGAAATATGTGTGATACACATACAAATGTAAATTAACAAATATAAACAAAAGATATACTGTATCAACAAAAACTGGGATTGATGATGTTTTTATAATATTTCTGAAACTTATGGTATTATGATATATTAAATGATATTTTTTATTTATTATTATATTTAGCACTAAGACTTTAAATATTTAAGTGGTACTCATAAAATGTGTTAATTCAATAATTCCCAAAACTATATTCAAACGCACAACCAATAAGGTCATGTTAGAATATATGAAGTAGACACAAATGTAATTCATTAGTCCAATTTTTAAAAATTATACGTAAATTTGCGTAAATAAAAAAATTTAAGAAAACTATAACATAAAAATGTATAAACATTCTACAGTAAATTTTTCTTCTATCTAAATGAATGAAACTTTGTGCAACAAGAATATGAAATTAGCTGTTAGTCATTCCTTTTTCTTTTGTGTAATATCTTAAACTAAAAAAGAAACTCGTTAAATATAACTCGTTACATATAACTCTCTTAAAATATAACTCGTGTTACAAACTAATCAAAAATGAAATGCATAATTGAAATTAATAGGTTTATTTAATTCTGGATTTCGGAATACTTTCTCTTCAGAACACAGATTTTAACAACATTTAATATATACCGCAGTCCTAATACCTTGAGCTAGATAATTGGAAAAATTTCGTTCTCATTTTGTCATAAATTTATTTATTGTTTTCGATAAGAAAAATTAATAAAAATTGCTAACTTACGTTCACATGAGAGGCACCACAGAGATGAGAGGTTTCATGTTGTTTGCTTAAGAAATTCACTTTTGCATTAGGCACAATTTGATCTCCCACTTCTTGGTTGCTGTCGTCTGCTTGAACAAAATAGAAGCTAGCATCCATTGTTTAATGGACTACAAAAGAAAAATACGCGACCCCTTCTTCGGGTCTGTTTCAGCCTTGAAAATGTCCGGCATGAGTCAAAATCTTTAATTTTATTCAATGTAAAATGCTAGGAAGGATTTATCTCCAGTTTACAAACAGCTGTTTCCTTGCAAATAACCAGTCTTCGAAATATTGTATAAGTCAATCAATTGTGAATGTTACCAGAAATATGCAAAACATCAACAGTTATCGCAAAAAACCTAAATATCGACCGTCCATGCGAAGCAAGCAGAAGGAAAGCCGGTTTTTAGCTGTCCGGTAAGCAAAAAATCCGATCACAGGTCTGGATGGGCGATCAAAGTGCGAGCGATCTGACAGGTTGTTTCGGCAAGCCGATCGCCGTAGAACGGCATGAGAAAATTGCTATCTTCCCCCTCTGGGGACAAATTCCGAACTAGTCTAAAGACGGTTTTTGGAGTTGGGAGCTAGCAAAGAAAAGATACGCGTACGATATTTTTGAAGATGAAAGACGAAATAAAAAACTAAAAACTTTCCACAACTTTCCTCTAAAGTGCCTGCCTCTCTGCGGTTCATTTGAAGATCGAATCGTGGTATGGATGGGTGGGAAGTTCGTGACGTTACTCTGACGTTTCCTAAATCGGAGTATTTTCATTGGTAGATGGAAGAAAAGTTTCAACTTAGGGTTACTATTTTAGTTTATGCGAAGACTAGACGGCATGATTTCTCTTCTGTTTGGCTTGTAAAATATTGTTTATTAACTATAAATAATTTTAGTAAAATTGAAAAAACAGAGACAAAAAATAAAACTAATTTATTAAATTTTTTCCCTAAATCGCAAATTGAGAAGAGATTTAAATGGTTATAAAAAACTTTAATAAAAATCTTTTGCTTTATAAGTTATTGTAAGTAAAATATTTTCTACAAAATATCACACAAATTTAAGAAATAGGTAGCGAAAAATTTAATTACTCGTTTCCTACAAAATTGGCTATAAAATTTAGCAATTAATTTTGCTATATATATTTTAGAATATTTATTCGAAAATGTTTTCTCAAAGTCTATACTTTGAAAATATATCTCAATCATTGTCGTAAAAACTATTCACGCAATTTTCTCATAAAATACATTCATAAATATTTAATTTTTAGTAATATGTTAAGATTTAAAATTTGATTATTACCATAAACATAGCAAGAAATGAAATTTGTGATTAATTAATCCACTAAAATGACACAAATTTATAATAATCAAGTCAAAAATAAAGACCAGCATAAAATTTAAAAAAATCATTCTATCCACAAATTTGTACTTTGGGGCTTTTTTTTCATGTGGAAAAATTTTATATTATGTTTACTTGATATCTTGACGTAGAACATTTGAGAATCCTTTGTTGCTAATGTTTTGTTTCACATAATTTAAATCTTCCCTTTCTGATAAAGATAGGTAAAAGCTATTTGGTGGCCTTATTTCTATTTTAAATAAATATCTATTTATCTAATGTAACTCTTGATTTATATATATATATATATATAAATTATTTTGTCCGTTTCACAAAATAATTTCATGAATGAAGGAGCAAAGCACTCCCAGTAATAATTCACATGGTAGTATGAAAGATGGTAAAATTGGTGAATAAAATTATGAATGAAAGACGCAATAAGCAAAATGTAACTCTTGATTCTGTTTCTAAGATGAGTGTTTTTAAAAATGAAATCACTTGCTTTACAGAATCAACTGTCGAGGCTAAGTATAAAAGAGAATTTTCAAATTTTCTAATTCTAATTCATTTGAGTCATTTTGTGTCATTTTATTAACAAAAAAATTAATTTATGTAATTTTATTGATATTTTTTTTTTCCATTTTATCATGATCTCTGCACAACTTACTATACAATTCAGTAAGGGAAGAAAACGAATACTTCATATGAGATGTATATACGTAATTGGCAAAACACTAATGAGGGTCCTTTTTCTTTCGAAAAAAAAAAAAGTATATAAGTAACCTACTTGATTCCTAATAATTTCGGTCATAACAGTAAATATGTAAATAAATCTGCAATAAATTTATATATTGAAAAAAAAAAAAACACTTTATCTATTTTTGAGAATTATCTACATTATTCGCTTAAGAATCTGGGAATGTTCCAAAATAATGTTTTTAATTTTACTTTTACAGTTTAGAAAGTACTTAATTAGGAATTTAGTTAAGCAACTATCAATTACATCTGCAACTCAAACGAAATGACAATGTTTGAATTATGAAACTGCATTTAGATCCATCTATGTTATTGAATGAGAATAATTCTTCTATGTTATTGAATGAGTTAATTATTGAATGAGATGAATTTGCGGAAAATCTCTCGATTTATTAATTCTCTCTATATATACTTTTCCTCTTTTACAGTATTAACTCCATTAATTCTACTTTTTCATGCCACTTGTGAAGTACAAAGTGATGTTCCATTTTCCTGTATGGTGAATTTTGAGTAAAATATGGATGTCAATAGATTTGCAGTTATTTCTATAGTTTCTCAAAATGTATCAAAGCATTTGGAATTTATTTGAATTCTTAGCTTATTATGCATTTCCATTAGTGTTTTTATAGCATTAGTGTTAGTATAAACATAATTCCTGTTGAATCTATTGTGACTTTTAGGCTTTTCCAACTATGCATAGCGTAAACAACTTACACTTTGAATTCGTGTCTGCATTTAGATCAATTTTAAAAGAGAAAGTTACGTTCGTGCAACAGCTTACAAGCACTTAAACACTATTATAAATAAGCCAAGCAAATTATTCTTTGCTTAAGCAAAAAGAAATGTTAACTGCAGTGGGTGTACTTGAGGCTGAATATTAATTATTATTTGAGCTACTTGAGGCACAAGAAATTTCAATAGGTGTTCATAAATCCTTGCAAATACTGTAAAATAGAAAATATGTCTACAATCTCATAAAAATGATTGAAATGAAGTAGAATGGGAAAGTATAATAATAAAATAAAAATGTGTTACAATAAAAGAGAGATAAATGAAAATTTGTGTCATATATTTCTGCAATCGTAAAATATTTTTATAGGTAAAGAATTAATCTACAGAGAATCATTAGTTTTTTAAAAGTCTGTATAATATTGTACTAAAACTACATATATCGTAAGAGTACATGTCACATTTTCGTTTCATGTTGTAGAAAGAAAATTGTAACTAAACATGGATTCATTTTAGCTGCATAAATTTTTTCATATACGCTAATAATCAGATATAATTGGATAAAGTACAAAAATTAATACCAATGCTTTTCTTCTGGACTTGAATCCAAAATAATTATTCGGAAGAGTGAGACTCGAGCTATACTAGGAAGCTTAACTTTTAACCGTTTGAGTGAGAAGATCTATCGCGCTTCGCTTGTTATGCGCCAAAAATGCGGAGAAGCGCGATAGCGCTTCTCTTGTTTTGTTAATTAAATTACTACGCATTTCATTCCGCACTTTTAGCATATATATAAGAAAACTCTTCAGCACTCAAACGGTTAAATACTGTATGAAAATCTCATTAAAAGGTTTTCTTGTGAAGGAAATGTGTGTACTTTCTGTTATTACATTCTTTAACGTGAAACGCATACATTTAAAATAAAACTATTTCAAATGCAAAAAATATTCGTATAACCATAATTACATTTTGAAAAATGCTATACAAAATAATAATTTTTAAAATAAAATTATAATATTTACGGACATCAATAATTAGACACATTTTATAAGAAAGAAAAATTTAGATAAAATTGAAGATAAAACAATTTACATTAGATGCACTATTATTTATATACTTCAGATTTTTTATATTTTATCTGATGCTTATCACGGTTAATGGAGATTCAAATAATCCGCAAATCTTCTGTACTCCTGTTCATCGAAGAAAATGTAGGATCAACAATACTCAAAAGTTCTATGTGACCAATGAGTAAATGATAAAAAGGAAATGATAATACTCAAACAAAAGTTACGAATAAACATTCATAAAATTAGTATATAGCATTCAAAATCAATAAGTAAATAATAAGAGAGAAATGTTAATATTCAAAATGCAAGAATTATACAAATAAGCATTTATAATAACATAATTTTTTGGAAATAAATTGACGAAAACAGAATAAATCCCGATTACTCATCATCAGATTTAGTCAGTTAAAAAATTTTAAGTTAAGTTAAAAGTTAATTAACTGAATTTTCAAATACTTGAAAATATTTTTTTCATTGTATTTTTATACGTACTTGATTTTTAAACTGTCTTGAAACTTGTACACCGTATACAAGTTTCAAGACAGTTCAAGCAATTCATTTGCTTGGAAAACAAGGACAATTATAATTCATTGTAAGCTATTATCGAATAAATGACACTAATAGAAAATCAAATGTTATCGTTTATATTTAGATAATAATTAAATATTTTGTGCGCAGATATAGGTGAAAATAATTATTTCCCTATATTGCAAATGTTTGCTAAGGAATAATTTTTTTTGAAATATTTTCAGAATCTGTAATGCGAGAAATTCACAAGTTTAAACTTATTTCGTAAACTATTGTAAAGGCACTTGCTAGGATGTTTACAGCTATGTGGTTAAAATGTCAAATCTTTGACACGCGTGATAGATGGTAAGAAAGTATCCTGTTTTGAACAATGGAGAACAATATCAATCTTCACTTTGTGCTTTCACATCTGTCTGATTGGATATAAGAAGTTTTTATAGGCTTTTCTTTTTTTCAAAATGAGAGGTATATTTTTCTATCAGAAAGAATCGAGAGAAATGTATAGCAAAAAGTCATCAAACCATCTAATTTCTTTAAATAGTGTTCAACCATGGCATTTAGTGGTTTTCGCCATGTGGTTAAAATGACAAATAGCCGAACAAGAAAGATGGATGGTAAGAAGTCAACCAGTTTTGAACAATGGGATGAAAAAGCAGGCTTTCTTCGCTTTGTACTTTTCCCACCTGATTTTACTCTGTACTTTCTGTACGAAGTTTTATGGGATTTTCCTTTTCAACACCTCTATAAAAGCTATATTCATCTGTAGAGTGTAAAAAGAAAAGAAAACTCCCCTTGAATGACATTGCCATAGTATTGTGCAGATATTTATGATAGCTTAAGAGCTTTGTAATCAGTACCAAAATGACAAATGTCAAGATTAAATATGATCTTTAAATTATTAATCGGCAATATGATCTCTTGAAACTAAAATTTTTTAAAATTAAATACACAAACTGTTGAAAAAAATAAGATTTTTTTTTTTTAACTTTATGCGTTGATTTTCTAAAAGGTACTTCATGCTCTACTTTCGAAGCAAAATTTAATTCTACTCCATGGGATGAAATATTTTACATTTAACCACAAACGTAAATTGACAGATGTTTACAAACACAAGTTAAACCAAATTTTTAGTGGATTACATAAACAAGTATGAGGATGTCAGAATTATGAAATTTTTATACGAAAAAATTACGTATAAATTCTCTTTCATTCGCTGCTATTATCTTTTCATTAACTTAGACAGACATTGATGGAGTTATAAGAGGAATTTTAATATTTTGGATTTTATTTTTGATTCAAGATTTGTAGTTGTTTCCTCTAGCGCCAAACAAATTTTTTCTCGATTTCAAAATATTTCATAACACAATTACAGCAATTAATAAAAATTGTCATTCAAGCTACTAATTTCCCTTCACGAGATGCGCATTTCTTTGTTTGAAAATATATTAAATAAATAAAAAAACACAAAATTCTACATTAAAACACAAAAATACAACACATAACATTTACAGAAACATTCCATATTTATTTTGACTAGCATTTATCCAGATCCTGCTGTCAAAATACTTGTCTCTTCATTAATTAATAATGCCTTTAAATTAGGAAATTTTTCTTAAACTTTTTACAATATTAATATGTTGACAAATGTAAAAAACAAGTCAGAAATTGATTCATGTAAACATCAACATTCATACAACATTAATAGTTCATATAACCATTTATTAAAAACTAGAATAAATAAATAATTAAACTAGATAAAGAATAATATATATCAATATACGAGATACTATATAATATATTTTTCCAAATTATAAATATTTTTTAAATTCATAATTAATGTCTTAAATTAAAAGTAGCTAAATTTATAACTCAATTTTTTTGCTACACTTTTATTCTTTTTTTTTTTCGGAGGATTCTTTTCTAATTAATTTACGGATAGCGAGTGCTTTATATTATTTGCTTACAATCACTAATAAAAATATTTTCCAATTTCATTATATAGCATAATAAGTAGAAATTTTTTTGTGCATTTTGTAACCTAAAAAAAAGATATAATTTTTCCTATGGATAGGATATTCTTAAATGTATATATCAAGTTTTTTCATCCAATAAAAATTTAAAGAAATCATTTTGATTGATTGAAAGATTATTTAGTGATTAAAATTTTACTTTGAAAAAGGAATTAAAAATATTTTTAAATTATATTAAATGTTTAAAAATTGCGTCTATTCAGTCATCTGTAGAAATTGTTATGTTCTTTAGATTTTAGGGACACTTACATTTTTAGTCATTAAAATTCCTGTACAGAGTAAAAATGAAAATAAATTAATGGAAAAATATGTATTAAACTGGGGAAATAATAAATGAGAAAATTTTCAACATATTTTGAACCCTAGATCCTAAGAAATCGGAATAGCAGGAAGCAATAGCAGAAATTATTTACCTGGGCATTGAGTCTCACACAGAATAGATGGCAAATACGGCTTCCTGATGGCTGTTGAGATCCAGTATAGTGTTTTGCATGATCGTCCAGAACTCTTCAATTCCATATTTGCAGAAGGTCATAAGATCTTGACTGACTCTCTAAACCTCTATCACTTAAGATTACAATTAGACCTCTAACAAAATCGGAAATGCTCTGATAAGCATTTTCCCTTCTTACATGAAAGATCACTATAATTTTTCACCAGACAACAATATTCAAATTGAATTTGTCAAAGAGAAATTTGTTATACAATTTGTTTATTTAAACAGATTGTAGATAGCGGCTTAAACCTAGAGAAGATCTATCTCTAGATTTAAACCAATATGATAATTTAAGCCGATAGAGAAATTTAGAGAGATTAAACACATTGTAGAATAGCTTTTCAACGTATTTTAAATAAATACGCGCGTTGAAAAGCTATTTAATTATATATAACTTGGTATTTTCTTGTGGTATAAATTGCACATGTGTGGTGTGTCACTTTCTTGGGGCATCAGTTTTAGTGGCCAACTGTGTATTGTTTGCTTTACAAAATGAAATGTATGGGAAGCAACAGAAAATATGAAATTCTTCTAAAAAGTTTTTATTACCAGATGTGAAACCCCTTTAATTTAATTCTCAAACTAATCAAGTAATTATTTTAAATTCGGTTTTGTTCAAAATTGTAATATCATTTTGTATATTATTGCGTTACTCTAATATTAAAGCCTAAGATCAAGAAAAAATTTTATTAGGATAAAAACTACTCCGTTGAAATAATTTCGATTCTGCAACTGAATTATCAAGATTTATTGTCTATTAATTTCTTAATTTCTCTATCAGTTTCCCTTTGAAAATCTTATTTTTCAAGGCCTTAAAAACGCTATCATGGGTTCACGTTACAATAAATTACTTTAATCGAATGCCGTATCTTCTTTATGAAAACGGAGTTATACTTCTCACAGGTAAAGATAAATCAAGAAATTGTTTTTCAGTTATTCTAACATAAATCAAGCAGTGTGAAGGATTTTATTATACTTGTGAATTTCTTCTCTAGCTTTAAATTCCTATAAAGATTGTTTTCTTGCTTTAAAAGATCGTGTTCATGTAGGGTGATGAATTACTAAGTAGTGTACAAGGTTGCTATAATGTAAGAATTTCTTTGTGATACAAATGACTATTCTATGTATTCTATCATCGCTAATTATGAATCGAGTCTGCAATTAATTATAATAGAGTGCTCACACATTCAACAAGCACTATTATTAAATTATTTATTATTTTAAACATTTTATATTTATTAGGTTCTGAATTTCTTTTTTCATGATTGAAATTGTATAATTTAAAAAAAATTAAAAACTTCAGAGAATTGGGAAGAACTATAAGAATAATTTGTTAAATTCAAATTTGAATAGGTACGTTTAATACATTGAATATTCAATATGGCATATTCACATACATACATACAAATTTCATAAAATTAATCTTTTGAAAAAAAAGTTTATGAAAATTCAATTAAAAAAGACAGTTTTTTTTCAAAGATTCAATAAAAATTGATACTCAAATTAAAATTTTTGTTGAAATTATTAAATACTGCGGTTCTATAAACATAGGTCTATTTGAACAATGAGCTCGAATAAATAAATAACTCAGTACATTTTGAAATTTGAAACTTACGATAAAATTGCTCTAATTTTACGCACAGTGCTTTTAGAATGGTGGTCCGATTGCCGAGCCGGTGGGCTCCAGACCACCAAGAATCTGTAGGGGTACCATAATGAGTCCACGATATCCGCGAAGTTATGCCTAAGGCCACTCACTCAACACGAGCCTGTAAAAGAGACTTAAATTGAATGAATCGAGATAAATCTGCTTAAGTTTGAGGCTTAAGAATGTAGATTCTGTTGCCTTTTTCAATTATTTGCATTTCATATAATTTACTTAGAAACTTATTAAATATTTTAACTCAACATTTTAACAACGCATATTTTCAACAAACTCTAATTATTTTCTATATTCAATATATAACAAAATTGTTTTTAAAAATATTAATTTACAATAATTGCATGAATTACAAAGAAAATTATAATTATACTTATTTTTTCATAACTGTGTAAATATCGTAGTATTTATATTTGCCTTTGTCTACAGTTTTGAATAATTCATGTCTAAACTTGTTCAAAATTTTACAAATCTTATTTTTTTATTCTAGTGAAATAAAAGGAAAATAAGTAAGGAATAAAGTTTTAATCATTTGAGATATTTTTGGTCTAAATGTAATAAAAAAGTTGGTCTTTTTTTATCAAATAAAGAACCCATAACTTTATTTGCTTTGACTAAAAATTAATTTCGTTGCTTTGGAATGCTGGAATATTTTGTAGATTCCATCATTCCAAAGTAATAAATCAAAAATAAAAGTCTGAATGTTTTTGAAAACTGCATTATTTCAGTTTTAATTTGAAACAGATTTTAAATTCTATTTCAATTTTTACTTATTTTAACAATAAATTACTGTTATCTTATACGTTCTATTTTCCTCATTCTTTCATAAGTTTCAAGACTACTTCAGGATTTAGCTTTGATTCATTTTTAATTATGACACCAAGGAGAAACAACTTTATTATAGAGGTTAAATAAATATAATTACAGGTTTATAAAGTTAGATTTTTTTTTTAAATTGATTGTTATGGGCCTCACTATTTAACTTATTATATCTAAAAACAGTAACAGTAAACAAGCTATTAGACTGTAAATTTTTTAAGTGGTTTATGACATTATCACTTATCTTTTTTTCGCAAAAATATTGTTGAATATGATTTTAACGTTACTAATTGTGTAAAATTGTAATGACAAATTTTCAAGTTCCTTTTATTTCAAGCAAAATATTCCGTCGTACATATGAAGTTTCAAGGAGGTGGCAATAAATTGGCATTGAATATAACATGAGAAATGTTGCAAAATGCTGGTGTTATCGATTTTGTAATTCCAGAAGAGTTTCCATCCTCCCAAATGGAAATTACAGCATTAATAAACTAAAGTTATTTTTAACAATGGATGAAAGAATTTAGAGTTTGAAATGCTGACTCAGCAATTGAGAAAGAAATAGTATTATTCTACTCTTGGCTCTTGAAATTATATTTAACAATAAAATTTCGTTATATGTACACACACAATATATATATATATATATATATATATATATATATATATATATATATA
>JAPDSC010142287.1:161179-187297 GCA_026290005.1 Latrodectus geometricus
TATATATATATATATATATATATATATATATATATATATATATATATGAAATAATATAAATTGATTTAATTCAATGTATCTCATGCAAAATAATTTATTAAATTGTTAAAAATTTATTTGATGGAGTAATTCATTCATATTTTATGTACAATTTTAGCAAGTCTACACACAATTCTATCTTTAAAAATGTACGTTAATTTTTTAAATGACTGGTTAGTCTTACTTTCCAATTTAATAGAGCAATGACACATAATAAAAAAATACCTAGCAATAAAACTAAGATCCTTATCATCAGTTCAGCAATTTGATTATGCAGTGATGTGTAGCAATAAATCGCAGAAAACATTTTTTATTTTGTTTCTTTTATTAAATCACTTAGAAATAATGAGTAAGGCAATAAAATCGATATTTAATGTATTTAATGATCTGGTCAAATTATCAGAGTTCTTAGCTCAAGTATGTCCTGTAGCGATCTTATGAGCCAAAGTCTGCTCGTAACTTCCGTGAATAAAATTTTCTCGTTATTTATTATGTGGCGGTTTTTTAAGGGACTATCTCTGATTAGATATCATTCTTATTTAACAATTCCTTCGTAGCTTTGCAATAGCACATTTTATAACAGTTTAAATTTAAAGCTTAATACATGATTACGGATATGTAGTAATCTGTTATCGCTTGTTTCTTAAATACTTTTATTTTCTATATGCTTGCCTGATACTTTTATTTTCCATTGCCAAATCAATCTAATCAGCGTTTAATTTACAGTAGAAGCTATATTTTGATTTCGAATTATGACACATTGTGTAGTTCCAGCGGAAAATATATATACAAATAATTATTAAGTAAATGAAATAAAAGCAAAGTATTTATATACATAATCCTAAGCTTTATTTTGTTAGACAACTTTTTTTTTATACACTTTTGCTAAATATGTGTGTAATAAAGTATTCAAAAATTAAAGCTTACGTCGAATACAGTTTGAATTATTTTAACAATAAAAAGTTTGAAAAGATAATTAGCTTATTTTATGATTATATATCTTAACAATATATTAATAATATTTTAGTAGTATTTATATTGTTTAAAATGTGGTACGTAATGCATTCTTTTTAAATTTTCATTTTGACAAATGAATGAAGACAAGATATGACATATCATTGTTAAAATAAATACATACATAAACAAATATTCCTTAAAAAATGAAATAAAAATAACTTATAATTTAAAATATTTATACCACTCAAAATTAAGAGTAAATTTAAATATTTATGAATGTTTAGTTATGCTTAATATAAAATTATAAACTGAAATACATAATTTTGAGATTTAAAAATGTATTACTAATTAAAAATCTAAATCAAAATATATATATGTATATATATTTTTTGGATTTGAATTTAAATAAAAATATTTGTGTTAGAATATATATTTTACAGATGTATGTTCAAGCTGAGTGACTAAATCTTTATTCAAGGGAGAAAAATCCCTTTCACTTTCTTCTTGTCCTCCTACACCTGTATACACAACGTCCAAGATAGACTTCAGGTTATAACTGATTAGCCATGTAACGGAAAGGAAAGTAAGTGCTACAATAAGGAAAAAAAAAAGAAAAAAGAATATGAAAGGTTGAAGGTCAGCTCTTTTGGAAACTCTCAGGAATTTCACTATTTCTATTCAGGACACTTTTGTGCTTGCGGTGTCAATTCATGCCAAACTACTGGACTATAGAGACCTTTTCCCTTGGATGGTAAAAGTACAGGAAAATAAAGATTTACCACTTCCCCAGCTGCGTACAGCTGTATGACGGTGTCAAACCGGGTCCTATGGATATTGGCCGAAAGGCTAGAGCCATTGTAATTGAAGAAGTCAGAAGTTGTGGGGGTTCTACAAGGAGTAAGAAAATTGATAGCCCCATATTTCAATGTTCATTCTAGTGGAAAAGGGACACATGGTCTTGTTTGCGACATTCATCCCCTCATTTCCTTCCTTAGCCTTTAAAGCAGTAAGGAAATAAAAGTTTCTGTATTTCCAATTAATAAATTTGTCTCTGATAACCACATTTTTTGGAATCGAAAATTGTTCTGGCAGGAGACATTGACTTTTACATTCATTGCAATTTGAATTGATTTACCATAAATCTTCGGAACATAATATACGTGCACGTTGCATATTTTTAATCATGTTACTGAGGAATGAAGTTAAGCTCATAGATGCATGAGAGATAACTACTTATTAACATATTTTTAACATGGCTAGAGCATGCAAATTTAGCAAAACTTTTTTCAACTATGCTTCATAACCATTGCTGATTCATTGTTTCTAGTGAATAATTAATAAAGTTAACATTGAATTCATTATAAATAATAATAAATGAATTTTTAAGTTAGGAGTACTAAATATTTTAGCAAAACATTAACTTCTAATGTTTCAAACAAAATGCTTTAATATATTATGGAAACTATTAATCTGAATATTTGGTCAGTCACAAATGTGCCCAATTTGTGAAAGCACTGGAATTATTGAACATAATTTTTACTTAATGAACTGAAATCATAGTAAAATATATGTATATTATTTGACCCCTCTGAACTGTACATAGAAACATTTTTATAAATCTGACTTTTATTTTTTTGATAATAGATTTGGGACTATCCATAATTTTTCTATCAAGATGATATAATTAGAAATATGATTGAATGTTGCGCCTTATAAATTTCATATGGTACATTATTCAGATTTTGGTAATATAGTTAGAGATATTTTCTACCAGTACCTATTATAATAGAAACCTCTATATTATATTTGCAAATCATTATTTATTTATAAATTGCTTTGTATTCCTTTAATTTGATTAATGAAACAACATATTTACAGCAAAAATTTTATGAAATAGTTTCATTTTAGACAGTAAACATATAATTTATTTTAAAAACATAATTCCCTCTCACCTAAAAAATAAACAAATTATGTTGAAGCTTTACGAAGCGAAACTAAGCAGAAGTTTAATTAAGCAACAAAGTAAAATAAAGTTGGTACATTTAAAATTTTTATTATTTATATGCAATTTGTATTTATTATTCACACAGTAAATGAACCTTTCCTATTCTCAAACTCTTAATTATGTAGCTTACTAAATATAGATCACAGCTAATTATAGACAAGTAAGAAAGTACTTTAGCTATCATAATTTGAGTAAATAACGACTATATAATTACGATATTATTGTATATTTGCCCACTCTTTAGAAACATTTTTTGCCATGGAGGATAAATTTAATCAGGGCATTTTATATAGGATTTCAAACTACTAGAAGCATCAACGTCTTAGAGGGAATTGTACTCCCGACTTCAATTGAAAGACTATTAATTGGGCTAACCATTCACTGAGAGCTCAGAAATATTTTACGATAGCATAACAAAACGTAGATTTTCCCTTTTAAAAAAATTTAAGTAAAATATATTAACAAAATGTTTAATAGGTCATCCTGTACACCTATGTTAAAATATACATTGTTTACAAATTATAAATGCTGTGGTTATCGGCTATCATTCCCAAGTATAAAAATTGCCCTGATAACACGTCAATGATTTCAATAGGAAAATAAGTATGACACCTAATTATTAATTTAGTGATATTCCTGTCTAGTAAAGTTACAACTCAAAATTAATTTTCCTTCAAGCTTTGTTAAAATCAAATTGAATTAATAATAACATTTTTTTAAATTAATTTTAACTATAATACACTTATTGTACTTTTCCATTACAAACTTTTTCTACCTTTAGCTGATTTCTTAATGGCAAATTATATATATATTCATTGTTAGAAATTTTTCTAGTTACATTTGAAATCCTTTTTCTTACCCTTTTAACCATTTTTATTTCTTTAGTGCTACTATCTAGAAGGGTATAATAAGTAGTTCTCTTTCATTTATTATTATATTGACGATTCCTTATTGCATTAATATTTTTCTCTTTATCTCCCTGTGGGGGGAGTTGCTTTGTATAATTTAACTTATTAATATCAAGATCAAAAGTTTGACATCCAAAATTTTAATCTATTGTAAAATATATTTACTTTTTAATCTAATTGTTTCATGTAAATTAAAAGTTAAAAAATTCATCTGAATTATAAAAGATAATCTTTTCTCTATACTTAAATAACTAACATGTAGTTTAACCTTTTTTATGACTTAATAGCCCTGCCAAAAATTTTCAGAGCTATTATCAGAAACCTGTTAGTTTCCGATTCTAAAATATAATTAATGACTGCCATTGTGCCCTCTGTTCGATGAGCTGAAAAATTTGTTATATAAATAAAAGACTTCATTCGATAGGCAGAAGTAATAAAAGATAGATGACGGGATTAAATTGCTGGACGATTATCTTGAGGTGAGCTCCCCGAAATTCGAATCCAGTGTCCTGTTTGTGTGTTTCTATCGCCAGAGTCGAAATTCGATCGACGCGTTGTTGGATTTCCTGTCTCTTCTCGGAAGTATTTTTATCTAAAAGGCACACGTGTCGGTTATTATCTCCAACTTCTGTTTTCCACAAAGACAGATAAAAGAGATTTGACTTGTCTGAGATGCATCCAGTTTCGCTCTACTCTCACAATGCCCCGATACAAACACAATCCCTGTGCATTAATAACAAGATTAAGTCTTAGAATTAAAGAAAATGAGTTTGGAAAATTCATGATTGCTGGGATTTCATCAATGCATTTTAACTTATACTTTAAAGATAAAATAGAGTAGCAAAATGGGTTATTGTTGATAGTCTGCTAGAAATCCTAATAATCGAAAAACGTAGAGGTGACACTCCATATTTTTATTAGGCATTTAAGCCCAAACTTTCCAGCAGAAAAAACAGAGATTAAAGCACCTTCAAGTACATTTAAGCATGACAAATTTAAAAATTAGAATTAAATGAGCTAAATTTTTGCATATGTTTTTGATATATTTTATAATATGGTACCAGTACTCTTTAAGTGTGCAAAAAAAAAATCAAATTAAGGTTTTTTTTTTTTTTTTTTTTTTTAGATTAGGTTACATAATTATATTTTTTTAAAATACTCTCAGCTCTTACAATAATGGGAAAATTGCATGTGAGCTTTTAAACAAAATGTTGTGCATTTATATTTGTCAGATTTTTAAACTTTGAATACTTTTAATGTTATGATGAAAATTTTCCAACATGACAAATTTTCCACACAAGGTACATTGCATACACTTTCCATGCAATATGCAAAGCTTAATAGGTTACAACACAGTAAGACTCACTGCTTTAAAACTGTTAACAAATAAATTATGTTTTATCTTACGCTATTTATTAAATTTTAAACATGTATCCAAAAATAATTCTGCTTAAAATATTAACATAAAAAATGTCAAACTTTCAATTCAATGAAGCTGTTGAGAATATATAAAAATTTATTCTCAAATAAATTAAACTCGTAAAAACAAAATTTTATTTCTTTTGTTTTACATCCATAAAGATTTTTACATTTATTCTTAAATTTTAAAATTATCCTTGAAAAAAATCTGTGATGCTTTTTAACATCATTTATCAAAAATATAGAAAAACTTGAATGTTGCTTCATTAGACAACAGTTATATTTGGGAAGTTTTTCTTTTAAAAAATAATTGAAGAAATCTGAAGATTTAAATAATAAGAATTCTAAATCAAATTGAATTATATTTTACAGATTATTACGTTCTGTTAATAGAATTTTCATCTTAATAAATAATTAATTCTCCATATCTTTAAACTTGTATAACTATCTATATTAAGGATATACCATTAGTATAACTGAAGAAAGAAAAAAAAACACTTATTCTTTATAAAAAATGAATAAAATATTAGAGTTTTATTTCAAAGCTATAAATAATTTTCATGTAAACATAATATCTATGATTTGTAAAAAAATTGGGTTGTATGAAAATGAATCTGAGATTACTTTCCTATAAAAATAACAATACAATAGAAATGTATAGTTTTTTGATCACGTGGGAAACGATATCTTTATTTTGGGATGTTGAATGTGAACACGTCAACTCAGTTGTGATTTGTAGCCTCGATCACATTCAGAAAGAATATTTTGCATTCTAACTTGGAACACAAGACATCGGTATTCCAGTTAAATATTCATAATTTTTAAAATACCATGTTTCGTAAAACGTTGTTTATTAATATTTTATTCTATAATTTTTCTGGGATTAAATTTTTCCTGCCATTTGAGGGAAAAAAAAAAAACACAGATTTTTAGGACAAATTGGTGAAAAAAACTGACAATATCGTTAAGAAAATACAAAATATTAATATTAGGGGATTTAAAATTAAATTTCTATAGTGCAAAAAAAAAAAAAAATACAGTACGATCTGCATATATTATATATAGTAGAATTTGTTTTGAATACACAATTCAATTAACTCATCTGATTGTGGATAGTGAATAATGAAAAGTTTATTCATCAAGCCTTTCATTATTCATTATCATCGTTTAAAAAATATCTGCTTCCATTTATGTCGATTACAATGTTTATAAATTCATGAAATTTATCCTAAGATATGAAAAAATATTTTTGAAGTTTCTAAATACACACTATAAATACGATATAAGTATGGTATGAACCTAATTTTTAGTTCATGATCTTAATAGCTGAATAAATATTGATTATGCTTTATTTGTCATTCATAAAACTTCTTAAACAACAAAAAGGAATAAAAAAGCTGCATGTAAAAATTTACAGTTATAAAATTTTCATAAAATCAGATAAAAACACAAACTACTAAATTCGTAACAGAAGAGGAAACTTTAAAAATATATGAGTATAATTTAAAAAAGAAAATGTTTTTATAATTTATCAATTCTTTTGTGAATAAATGTTTGGTTTTTGCTTTCTTATCCTTGAGAGAATGCATTTACATTTATTGAAATATTTTTTGTATTCAGGAAATAAAAAGGAAATATCGATCAATATGAAAAGAAAAATATAATTTTATTGTTACAAATTCATTATAGATCGGAAATGAGGTTTTTAAAATGAGCTTAAATTTGAAAATTCGTTTATTCGCATGAAAACCAATTAAAATGTTTAATTGTCATTGAAATAATTGTTTTTTATTAAGCTTGACCCTACAAATGACATCGTAGAGTGAACAATACAATATTTTTGCTTTGATCTAAATTTTTGATAGAATTCGATGGCATTGCTTATTTGGAGAATTTTTGATGTCTTGGACATTCATTACCTGATGCGAAAAAAGTAACCTAAAACTTTCCCATGTCTCAGCTTCAATGGAACTGTCACCACAAAATAATAAGGAAACCATTTTTCGCCTTTAACAATGCAACGGATACCAGCCTACTATTCAAACAAGAGAAGCGAGTTCAAATCATTTTGTCATGGTTGACCATTGTAAACTTTGCTTTCTATAGGCCCCTTACAATTTTAATAGATAGTGGGGAGGTTTTACTTGTCAAAATACTTGAAATATGAAAAGACAGAAAGGGACCTAATTATCGAAAAGAATTTTGCTGGTCTGAGTTAAGATTTAGCTGTGAGATGACATGATGAAATTGCATTGTTTATATTATATATATTTTAATGATGGAATTTCTCATGATATTTTCTTTACACATAGATATGCTTTATTGTCAAAGTTTTGAATAATTTGACAATAAAACTTATCTAATTTCAACTGGTCATTTTAAACATGATTCACTTAAAATTATATTTGTATAGATTTTTATTCATTCAAAAGTAAAATCTTAACTATTTTCGTAATTGTTCATTTAATTTGCATGAATCACTTGCGCATAAATTAAATTTGCATGTGAAGCAAGAATGATTTAACATAAAAGAATTGCTACTGATATAAAACTAACACATTTGTCTAGGGTAAACTAAGGCAATATTACTATAATAATTATTCTTTTCTTAATTGTACGTTTTTGAGAGAAAAATGATAAACGTGAGAGAAATGCATAATATAAATAATAATATTATTAAAGGTGTTTCCGATTCAAAGGGTATCTAGAAAATGTAATTATCAATCTTATTCCTTTTTTTGATTTTGATTGTGAACATCAGTTTGAGGGATCACATATCTATTTTCTAGAAGTACAAAGCTAGCGAAGGTCTGCCTTTTTATTCAATGTAAATTTTTGTTAAATAATTGCATATAACAAAACTTTGATTATCTGAACTAATTTAAACATAATTTCACCTGAATTATTCACATTTATCTTACTTTTAATGTTTATTTTTCTCAATTTTAATTTTATTTCTACTTTTAACATTGAATCGAATGTTTTTCTCCAATAAGTTAGCTTGGTTTGGTTTAGTTTGTCGTCCAACAGCAATTTTTTGCTCACGAGGGCTAATTAGACCGGGATCTCCAACAATAAGTTAAGCAAGAGACTTTATAAATATATTTTAAATATATACTGTAGATTATAAAACCATATATTTTATAAAAGCTTTAATATTAATGTATATTTGCATTACTATATTCATTATATACACAGGCCTAAGTTGACAAAAACTTAATACCTATGTCAGAGGTTGGGTACTAACTGACAAATTGTAGAATTGATTTGTTAATTGTATCTTTCATTGTCTAGACGGGATCAGTAATCATGCATAAGTGTTAAATAGACAAAAGAAATTACAAATGAAATTATATTGTTAGTTTATATTATAACAATAGTTTTATGTATAAACTGATAAATAGTTATAATCATTATAAATAAACAAATTAAATACAAGTTAGTTTATAATAATGGATTATTATCAGTTATTATAATCAAAGTAACAATTATAACAATACAGCTTTGTGAACGTCAATTTTCAATTAACTCTGAACAATAAGGAGAAACATTTTTTTAAACAGCAGCCATTTAACAAATGCTTTAATCAAAATTCTTACTCTGTGAACTAAATAGAGAATTATATTGATTCATATTCTTGATTATTCATTTAATTTGTGTGAAATTTACATTTAGTATTGCTTCAGAATAAGATAACTGTTATTGTTATAATGATTTACTTTCTGAAATACACGCTGATCAGACAGGGATATGATAAGCTCAAGATAATTATAATATGGTATAACTAATAATATTTACATTGTTGGTAAATAATTTTTTTTCAAGGAACATTAAGAAATATTCATATATCCTATTCCTCTTTTTTATTATTTACTAATAAGAATTTGAGTTTAATGTGGTCTAGTGCATTTACTAATAAGAATTTGAGTTTAATGTGGTCTTCTATTGTAATTATATTTTCTCATTTGCAAAATATGCATCATTTCAGATTCTTGTATATAATTTTATATTAATCTGTTCATTATTATTTATAAATATGCAATAATTATAACAATAATTGAAATTATCATAATTTATATTAACTGCATATAATATAGGATCGATAACCTAAAATAATTCATATTACATCTCATACAGGTTATTAATTTATTTGAATTTTTTAATTTCTTTACCCAATGAATTCAACCAGGTGAATTCGTAAATATACTTTAAAATATTTATTGAAAATTGAAAAAAATAAAAAAAAGTATACATAAACAGAAATAAAAATGAATATTTTTAAAATGCATACTCTATGAATAATAATTTTTGGTTTCATTTAATTTATAGTATAAAAAATTATTCATTTATTACAACATGAATCTAGTAGTTTTATTAATGGCGAAATGTTATCAGTACATATGTAAAAGTGGTTTAGGTAGATTATTTAATAAATGAAACTTTTATTGTTTACTGTAAATGAATTATCAAACATTCTGAATAATTAATTATTGTAGTTTAGTCATCATTAGTTGTAAAATAATAATTATTATTAAAGTAATATTTTTATGATTTTCAGATGCATTTGAGAACTATTTATAGGATTGAAAAAGTAATTCATATTTATTCGCTGTTTTCTATCATATGTAAAAAGGTATGTATGTCTGTAAAAGTTAATAGAATTTAAATAAGTTTGTGTAAGGGAATAAGTTGTGGTATATACTGACTGCTACAATTACGTAACAAGTAAAGTAATGCAGTGGCCGCTAATGTAACGCTGCCACCTTAATATCAGCTTATTGTAGTTGATTCTCCGCCTAATGTGGTTTAGCCTCGGCCATTCAAAAGATTTTTCCCGCTTGAATGTTTGAGCCTTCTCATTCGAACATTCGCTTTGCTGGTTCATGGTACTTACTCTAGTTCATGTCAATTGTAGCATGATTAGAAACCGATTCTGGATAATCATTTCAAGACTTAAAGCTAAAAAGGGATCATATACGGAAAAAATCTTAATAAAAATTTGAAAATATTCTTAATTTTTTAAATTAATTATATATTTTGAGAACTAATAAAAATAGCTATATTATAAGAACATAATATAATATAAATAAAAGACTATTTAAAAATATATAATACATGAATTATATTCATACTTCTAATTTAATTCAATCAAATTATATTGAAAAAAATAATTCATTTACATAAAATATTTTTCTAACTTTAATATACTTCAGTCACTAAACGAAAGTGAGTTACACTTTTCATTTACATTTATTTTATAGGTAATTTCAGCATATTAGTGTAGATTCCTTAGTATGTATTAGTAGATTCATTCTTAAGTGATTGATGATAAAATACTTCGTGTACAATACATAATCTTGGTCATACAACATTCCACTATATTTTATACACTTTTTTAAATTTATTGTGACGAATATTTCTGAAATTAATAATTATATGGGATTATACACACAGAGATATTTTGCTATAATGTTATATGTAAGATATTATATGTTTCCATGTTGCCTTTTTACCTTTTTAATAATTCTTGTTAAGGTTGCTAAATTTATTTTTAAAATGTTTTCTTAAATGTAAGATAAAAAACTGGTAACTAAACTATTATATTTAGAAACATAAACAATTGAAATTGAATAATTAAGTTATTGCTATATAATTCCGATGGTTACTTCAATACATTTTCAGTTGCCAATTTCCTGCGATCGAATTCACTCAACACAGGCAACTTGCTCATAATTTTAGCCACAGTTAAATGTAGAGGTCTACAACTAAGCTGACACACTTCTTAAATTACATGAACATTTCAATTTCAGGCAGCTGTTGAAGATAGTACAAATACAGTACTAAAGATATTACAGTTACAGAGAGAGAGAGAGAGATGCACACTTTTTCTATTTATTTATTAATAACTAAAGCATTCAAGAAAATCTGATATTTTGCTCCAAGAGTGTTTGAGAAAATGTAAACGCGGGTGAATAAGCAACTGTATCATATTCATATGGAAAAATTGCATGTTGAAAACGATTTATGGGGAAATTAATAAATTAACAGTAGTAAATTAACTGGAAATTATATGTTATTATTAAACTTATTGAAAGTTAGGTCCCAAATATATCAACACTTTTGATCAAGATTACCTCGATGTAAATTAATTTTGAGAAAATTATATAATGTTGGATGTTGAAAATGTTATGTTCAATAATGTTTTACAAAATTACTAAAAATTACTTTACTCAAATATCTATTCTGTAAATTTTTTTAAATAAAAAAAGTTTTTATATAAAGATACTTATCAAAAGTTTGACAGTTTTTTTAAAGTTGCAAAATATTTTCTGAATATTGTGGAATTTCAGTATTTGAGAAAAAAGGAAAATTGCTTAATGAATAATTGTAAATAACTACTTTAAAAACTGACATAGCTGGTATTTTTGAAACTCTCCTCTTCTAAAATGAGATTTGGCTCACCGTGATCTGGAGTTAGGGCTGCTCCTTTCGGAATAGATGATCTCGGATTCCATCCTAGTCATTATTGACCTAATCTTGGTGAATTTGCATTACACAGTGTAATGTCTAATTTTTACCATTGAACTCACAGCTATCTAGTATTAGGATCGATTTATTTAAAGTAGAAAGCCCCAATCTTTATCAGATGGGCAATAAACGCCATGTTTGCAAGTTCTATTTGCGTGTCTGCTTTTGGGATACTTGGGAGTTTCCCCTTTAACAACATGTGAGTTTGGCCACATGTCATTGAAAAAATTTCTTTCAGAAGGCACTTATATGATAAGATTTCAAAAACTTAGCAATATTCTTTGGTTGTTAAGCTATCTCTTCCGCAAAGTTAAAATTTATGCCACTATCCTTAGTTAGCCTAAATAGTCATAGGACAAACCACACAGTTTGGGGGATAAGATCATTTTCCCCTCCAATACTAGTCACTTTGGAGCAATCGGAGATAGATCTTTTGGTTCATTTTCTTAATTTAAGCCTATTGATATGGTGTTTAGGAGTTTTCAGAGTTACCTCTCTTGTAGTTTGTGAGTAAAGGCTCCTATCTTTGAAAAGTCCTCCGAGAAGGTTATACGTTTTCTTCACATAGGCATGCCAGGGATTTTCCAAATACTTTATAACAGTTTTCGGTTGTTAGATTGTTCGTTACTCAGTATCAATATATCATTAGGTTCGTAAAATATTTTTGCTGGAAAATAACATTTTTCATGTCACTAAGATTTTTTATTGATTGTATATATTATTTCAAATATTATTAATTAAATTAAAAAAATTATTTTATATAAAAATTAAATATTTTTATAAGAGCTGACACAGCGTTTTTCGCCTTCCATTAAATTAGGAAGTTGGTCTGGGCATGGATGTTCTTTCTCTCTCACCTATCTGTGTCCTTTCCATGCATGAATGAAGTGTGAACGGTTGCCTACCCTATAAAAGAGTTCTTATGGCATATGTGTTTATTTGTATAAAAAAATCATCTCCAGTAATATTCTTCGATGTGAGCTACAAGCATATAAGCATAGAGCTCCAAAAATGTCCGTCATAACCTAACCTAACCTAACCGTTTCGGGCTTTAGTGCTTATAATGGTTAGGAATATGTTTTAACTTCAGGTACCGAAGAAATTAAGTCTTGTATGTGAAATGTGACTCTTTACAATACAAACATACAAATCAAGCTAAACGAAACCATGATTATAAAAATTATTGATCAATATTAACTATGATAGTTAATCCTGATCAATAATGTGCATGACTAATTTTTAAACTCGAGCAACTAGTACATTTTTTCGATCAATATTTTCACTTAAAATATATGATTACAAAGTGAACTTTAGATTAATGACTTAACCCGTCTATCTAGAGATTTGTCAGTTCGATTCTGCTAACTGTCGAGATTTCTACTTGAATATATAGATTGCTATTTTACAGGAAGAGGTGCATAATTAAATGTATTTATGCGAACATCAACATTTGCTAATTTACACCACTTTTTATCAAACTGTGATATTTATAATGACGTTAAATAAATAGGTTCTATTTTCACTTACTTAATACATTTTTAAATATTCAGCAGTATTGGAAATCCTTAACTTTCGATATTATCAAATGAATTTAAGTTACATACGTTTACTTAAACATTAATCTGAAGAGTGTATTCATGTTAAAATTTTATTTTGAAAACTTTATAGAACGTTAGGTTAAGAATCGAATTAAAAATATGCATTACAATTCAGGACTAAAATATTTTTATAGTTTTTGTGAATTCGAGAATATACTACAATTCCTGCTTTCTAACTAAGAACAATTTTTAGGAATTAAAAAAAAAGAAACTAAAATGCTACAAAATTTACGTCTATAAATTTCCCATTATTTTTAAAGATTCTAGTATTACATTATTTTTAAACACAAAATTATATTGATGAAACCTTTTGCAATAATGAAAAAATATGTTTGTTTTATGCGTAAAAAATATTTGTTATTACCTCTTATTTTGAAGAGAATCACCAGAAAGGTATGAATACTGACTGAATCGTGTTATCAAATTTAAAGTTCTCGAACACAAAGTTGCTAGTTTATTCATTTAATTTCTAACCTTATATCTGTGTCACATTTCTCCTCTTTTTTTCGTTACCCTCTTAAGACACTAAACAGACGAGCATCTGTCTATAACTATTCATAAACTATCGACGAACACTAAACATGTTAAGTCTTCCTGTTACACCCAGGATATATCCAAAATTTACAAATACGCTATATAACTCGATCTTAAATGTAGACAATCATTTAATATCAAAGCCTCTCCTGAGTTCCAGATGCAAAAACGAGCAGCGGAGATTTTTTTGCTTCTAAACTAGAGCGGAGCGAGACTTGAAGCTCGTTGACAAATTTGGATTGTTTGCTCACTCAACCTGATATTTCGCTCCACTGATTATATAGCTGGAAGGGGAGAAGAAATAGCCACGCTGTAAAGTTTAACTTTGGTATTTAGTGCTAACCTTGAACTATTCCTTTGAGCGTTTTTATTAGGGCAACTTATAAATGCGATTCTTGCTTTCTTCGGACAAAGCGTTGGGCACAACTCCCTCCCCCCCCCTCACTTACGGCTCTCCCTTCGGGATCGCTTTTATGAATTTCCGATTTCCCCCACCCCTTGCTTTCTCATTCTTTCTTACCTGTTGCTTAATAGTCGTGAAAAGTTTCGACAAAAGGTTATAGTAACATTTACTACTAATATGAAGAAGTATAAAAAAAGATTATGATAACTTGCATGGTTTAAAAAAACATCTTTCGTTACTGAGTTGTGAATTTGGTGGGGGAAACACACTGAAAGTTCCAAGCTCCAAATACACTGCTCTCTTGATGGAAGAAAAAAAATCATGAGAAAAAAAAAGGAAGAAACGCTTTTCGACATGGATAGTAAAAATTGCCCCTCCCTCTGGCGATAGGACGTTTTACTACGATTGAATCGGCCAATCGAAACTAGGGTTGCCATTGAACAGATCACCTGCTCAACTTGGTAAAAAAATATCAGTAGTGTTTTACAACATGTACTAAAAACTGTTAACTTTCAAACCCGAAATTCTAGGCCCTACAGCTGTTCCAATTTCTTTAATTAAATGCCACATGCTGTTATGATATACGACACCACTCTTATGCTAGAAAGGAAATCAGAATTTTTTTTTATGAATTCACTCAGATAAACTCATTCTAAAAATTTCGAAAATAATTTATATACTTGATGTTCAGCTCATAAATTTCAAGGCGTTGATTTTAATAAAAAAAAATGGAAAGGCTACAAATTTAGGTAGAAAACTCGGATACTCGAACAGAAAAGTGACATATTTACAATGTATATAAAATTGAGCATGGTATATATATATATATATCATGTTAAAATGCTATCAAATCCTTATAATGAAAGCAGGCATTAAAAGTGCGATATATATATATTTTTTTAGAATTGTATGTTTCCTTTGAAATGAAACTGGATTATATTCTAAAGCATAATTATTTCGATTGATATTGGATGAATAAAACTTCAATTATATTCTAAAGATAGAAAAAAATGCAATACAGTTTGAAATGCAACAAATTTTGTCAAATTAAAGTACTTCCTGTTAATAGAGACATTAAAAAACTAATTTGGTTCATTAACATTTTAAAATAATTTATAAAATAATCTTTCTTCTTATAAAATTGATTAAACATGTATTTTTCATAAATATTTTGTAAAGAAAAAGTTAATTTATCTCATTAGGAGAATTCTAATTACAAGAATGATTAATTTGCATAAATATTTTACTTTTCTGAAGTAATTTTAATTTTTGTAACTAAAAGAAAACACAATTCCTTATATAGAATAAAATGATATCTGTGTTTAAGTGCTTATTTCCGAAACAAATTTCATTTGCATTTTATATTCCTCATGATGAGAAGTTTATCCTATGGAAATTGGGTTCAAACTCCGGAGAAAAGTATGTTGTTGAATTGTTGTGCTATTCGAATTTTAACTGAAAATTGTTTTCGTGTATTTTATGAGGGCATATACAATATAATCTTTTGTTGTTCACTACACAATTCTAATTCAAATTATTATACAAGTTGCATTAGGTTACGTTAAAGCAGAGGGAATTTTATATATATAAGGAACTAATCATAAATATTACATGATTTATTAATAAGAGTTCGACTATTTCAGTATAAGATCAGTTTTCTTAAACAAATGCAGTGAAAAATCTCAGAGTAATTCTCAGACATTTTAAATGATATATTATGAATTCATACAATTTAATTGAAGGTTTTATCTTGCTTTGAGGATAGCTTGTAAAATTAACTAATTAAAACAATTTAACAATTTATGTGGCTATTATATCGCTATAAATTTAATTTCAACACCAACATAGGAGAAATACCATTTGTTGTTATTAATTAAAATAGATTACAGAGTTTACGATTTTATTATGAAGGAAATCTCTAAAATGACACTAAAAAAATATTTTGGTATAAATCATGTGAATTTTGATTTCCAGAATTTTTAAATTCATAATCAAAGTGTGAGGAAAGTTTCTTATTCTGAAATTATAATCTCTGAGACGATAAAGAGCCAAATATTGAGATCATCTCACTAAATTCACAATCCACGTGCCTTACCTGCGTTCCTAAGAAAACTATTGTTGGGACTGACCGTATAAAATTGGCCTACAATACGACACCCTAGTCGTAAAAAAAAGTCATCCGCTTTAAAGACCTACGCACCGTTTAGGTAAAGAGCAAAGAAAGAATTTTTTTTGTCGTCTTGAAGCATGGGATTATGTTTATTACGACGGTTGGCGGTCATCTTAGGTCGCCAATGAAGCGTATAGGTTACATCGAGGACAGAAACGTAAGGGGGAAAAAAAATGCTTGAAATTATGAATGAAAATCGCCGACTGTTTTGTTATAATAGCTCGTAAGTTTTGTGGTTTTATGTTTCATTCAAGTTTTTTTACCTTACGTTGCAGATGTTGCGAATCGCTATGATTCGGTTATTAACACGAGTCAGCATGAAAGCATGTGATATGATACATAATAAAGCGGAAATATGTATAACGAGATCATAATTATGGAGGAAATATGGCAAGCATTACCTATGATTTACAATTCTTAAGGAAGGGATGGTTTATACAAAGATCATTTATAACCTTCACTTTTTCTCTTGATGAAACTTTGATAGTTTATATTAGCTTAGTAAAAACTGAGAAAACTATTATTAAAAGCAAGTATTTAGATTTTCTTAGTGAACAAAAATTCTTTTCGTTGACTTATAAAAAAAAAGTTTTGTCCCTACATAAAACTTTAATGTGTGACCATTGTTAATTTATGATAATTCTTAAAAATATTAATCTGATTGATTTGACTTTCTATTTATATGAAAAAGAATTCATTAAATTCCGAAATAATGAGTTATTATTTCATTGCTCATGCTCATTTATTACTCTATTTAGGTTCAAAATACATTCAAAATTCCCCATTTATCAGTATCAAATGTACAGCCCTCCCTCCAATTCAAGATCATTATAAATCCTGAAGAATTTTAAATCTAAATACATCCAGGATTTAGAAAACTATTGGTTTGCAAAAGTTAGGGATAAAATTTCACAATTACATGAGTTATTTCATGCAAACACTCATATGAGGTACTATTTATAAAAAGATTTGTGTGCATTCATCGTACAGAACAAAATGTATTAGAAAATTTCATAAAATTTAAAAATTGACCTTCTAAAATAATCAGAAAAATCTTGTTTTTTAAATTAAAAAAAAAAACGATATTTTCTCATAGAACATGACAACGCTCAATGTTTTTTCATTTTGTTGATAGAACAAGCTTATTTTATATGTTTGATTTAAAAAAAAATCAATAAAATAACAATTTGTGAATGAGAAATCTCATCTCTGTGTAATTGAATCGTCCAACTATTCAAAGATGTTCTGATGTATATTGTAATATCCATTTAAAGAACTTTTATTATATTATACTCTATTTTCACTTCTTGAAAATGAGAAGTTGCCGAAATTATTTTCTTATTTTTTTTCCATTACGACAGATATGCTGACGTAAAGCATAAATACATTATTCATCTTTAATCATTCCAATACGCTGTTATCTGACTAAAGATCCTCTCCTTCATCCCCCCCTATAGAAATTCATTCTCCTCTACAAAGCAAAAGTGAACATTTAATATTTTATTTATCAAATTATTTTGACTATTCCTTTATTATAACGTATCTAGAACTAATATCACCACCACCAGATTATAATGGTTTGAAAAGTATGCTGCATAATGTTTTTCAACCAAAACATCTGATCTTTCCAACTGTAGCATAATAAGACAAATATAATGCTCTTAAATATGTTTTACTTAAGCTTTATTTATAAGTACTGATGGCAGATAAACTATTATTACGGTGATAAAAAGCATGTTTTTTTCCAGCGCAAATTAAAAAACTAATTAAAAATTAACTTCTATGTCAAGGTATTTTAGACGCGATTTGATATTTACATCTGAGCTTAAATTAATGAACAATTCTCATAAATAAATATTTATTACAATTATTTTTACAAGCTGTATTATTAGTTCCCATCTCATTTATCACAATAAGACTTTTACATGATGTATCTACGTATCACAAAATTGCTGATCAAATAAAAAAATATTTTTAAAATTAATAAGTATTATTTTAATTATAAGTGTTATTTTAATTAATAAATCTCAAATTCTTCAAATATTAAAACAGAAAAAGAAAAACTTTTGAGGCCATCGTGATTAATTTGAATTATAATTTAATTTCTTTTACATGTTTTTGTTACTTTTCAAAACTTATAATAAGAATAATTTATTTTTTTTAACTTATAACTTAATAATTTTATCAAGATCTAAGATAAATGTTATTTAAATATTTTAATGCATAAAATAATTACTCTAAATGTTTTTTTTTTGTATTTACCAAACATTGCATAGATTAAATTATTTAATCAATATAATATAAATAACAGTACTACAAATATTAAAATATTATAATGAATTTAGCATAATTTTCAATAATTACTAAAAAAACAGAATGCTAGTTTTTAAAAATCTTTTATAAAAATGTACTTGTTCTAAAAAGTCCCAAGTATCATTTTGTTTTTATGTAACTGAAGAAAAACTATTACTAACAAATGCCAAAGTTATATTAAAAAAATTATTTTTAGAATCATATCTTTTGTTATGATTGAGCGATAAAGTATCTCATGGGGCGTTAAAATTGTGTTGATTTCAGATGTTATTGCTGCTGTCACGTCTTGTGCCAGCTAGGCTGGCAGTATGGGGTGCGCTTCTCTACTTTTCCAACTGAACTGTGGTGTGGAGTCCAGCTTCCTCAGCACACACTTGCCATAGGTACCCGTTTATAGTGTAGGCAGCCATTCATAACCACAGGAGAGGAAGGGAAAGTACACCCACCCGGAACTGGTATTCGAACCTAGGACCTCCATTTCTGCAATCTGGCACGCTGACTACTAGGCAGGGTGGGCAGCGTGCCGGTTTCAGTAAAAGTTTTTATTAAATATTTAACATCTACTTATAGCAAATAAGATAATTAGCTATTTTACAGTTTGTTTAAATTTATTTTTGCATTTTTCAAATATTCAGTTATAGAATAATTTTGAAAATAATTTTCTTCTATTTTTCTTAGTCGTTGTTTATATTCTTATATATTTTTAAATTTTGTTTCCTTTATATATATATATATATATATATTAATATTACACAAAATTCAAAATATTTTTTTTTAAATTTAAAATATTAACCTTATTTTTTTACTATGTTTAATTAAAATTTCTTTCTGCTGTAAATTTTTTCCCTATTTTTATTAAAATTTTAATTTAATGAAAAATAGTTTTGATTATAAAGTTATCTAAATCAGCAAAGTTACTTTGTAGTGATTTAGGTAACTTCAACATAAATGTTTATGTAAACTGAATTATCTTTCATTTAACATTTTATTCATTCATTTGAATATTCATTTCTATATAGATATATGTATTTATAAAATAAATATAAATTCTGAATAATGTATCCCGTAAAAATACATACAAATAATAACAAAAAAGTTCTGCTTCACAAATTACATAAGGTAAATATTTGGGTTTCATCATTTCTTTCCTTCGAAACAAACCTAGATTTTAATTAAGTTTAATATGATGATATGATTATAAAATGTTGACCTCGTAATGTGATATTTTGACGTACTATGTTATACAAATTCTATAGAAAGCAGTATTGAAATGTTTTAGGTTTACATTAGATTTATTCGAAGAGATACTCTCAAAGTTTGAATTTTCTAGCACTGACTTTCTGTGTGGAATCTAAAATGCATTAAAATTAAATCTAATTATTTAACAAAAGTTGATAATCAGAACTGTGTGATCTAAGATTTCTTCATACTCTAATACCTCCAATCTGAAAATTTCGTATTACTCTGAATAGACTCTAGTCATTTATATTTATTTGTGTTAAAAAATACCATCAAAACTTATCCTGACACTTCTTACTTAAAAAACTGTTTCAATTATATTTACATTCAGCCTTCTTTAGACTTTACAGAAAAGTCTTAAATAGAACAAAGTCTTGACATTTTCATGTAATTTTTTTAATTGCATCTTCAGGACGAATTTCTATATTTTATCATCAAATACTCTGTACATCACATACAATCTGGTGTATAAATATGTGAATATAATAAAAATGACTCACTTTGAAGTTCATTGCAACCGTTAAGTTTGAAATTCTTCTATAAAAACTTTTCGAAAAGTTAAATATAATATGTAAATCAGCTATTCCTGTTATACAGTTATAATACAGTTTAAAATTAAGATTTCCTTAAAAAATATTAGATTGGGGAAAAAGTAATCCATTATTTTTTCGGTAGACGTCTGTAGTGATCGATATCTCGTGAGGTATCTATCAAACAATTTCAGATTTATGCTCATTGGAAAGGTGACATTTGACACTAAAATATCCTCTTGCGGTTTTTTGCTTGATTAATTCAGTTACGAGTACAAGGTTTTAAAAATGGAAGACAACAAACAGAAAATTCGATACATTTTCGTTTTTCTCTTGTAACGGCGAAAAAGATAGCCGGATGGATAAAATTGTGAAAGGTGTTTATCGTCCTATATAAGACTGTACCAACCAGTTACGTACAATTTTTGTTTCGTCGATTCCGTTCAGGTATTTTTGATGTTAGAGATGCATCTCACATGTGGATACAGCATCATCGAAAATGTCTATTAAATATCAAAAATGATTGAAGTTAACCGCATGTCAGCCGTCGTAACGTGCAAGACCTAAAAATCTACATGAAAGCTGTTTTTAACCTTTTTACAAAGTGAATCCAAAAGAAGTTACATAAGGTTCACGTAAAAATAATGGATTTCTTTTTCCCTAACCTAATATTACTCTTTTGTATTTACAAAGAAGTTTTAAATTTTTTTTTTGGGGGGGGGGAAAACGTCAATTTTTTAAATAGAGAAATCATTCAATTGTAAACTTGCAGAATCTGATTTTAATAAATTTATACAAGAAAATTCTAAAGTCAACTTTATTAAAAGCTTTAGCAAAATTAGTAAATAACACCATTATAGTTAGTTCTTTAATGTCATTATGCTAAGCAGTCTACTGAAGTGTTAAAGCTTCCTTTTGAAATTTTCTTTTCACTTTGACTCCTACTTTAGGGGTGATCCAAAAGTCAATTTAAGCTGTGGGTTCCTATCAAATTAGCTTTTTTGTGCAACAAGTGACCGTTCAGCGTGCAAGCAAACCAACCTACTTCGTTACTATACAGAAACTTTTTGCATGCTACGGTAAATTCGATTAGGACCTTCTTCTTAAGGAGAATTCTTTAAACATTTACGCCTTAGGTGAGAGATGAAAACACGAACGGTTAGAAAAGCAGAACGAGAAGCCAATTGAGCTACTAGCTCCAGGTAGTCGTAGGTCTTTTTAAGAAATAAACGTTTTAGAATATATTATTATAATTATGAGGTGATAACTCGGAATGAATGTTTATCAAATATCTTCAATAAACTAATTACAATGAGATAATTGAAATTAGTTTATAATTGCCTTTTGTAAAATATTAATGATTTTACAATTCTTTCCGTGGAAAAACTATTCAAAGTTGAAGAAATTTACAACTATTAGCCAAAATACTACAGATACATCCTTTCAACCAATTAATAAATTTTATTAAGTAAAATTAATTCGAAGCTAACTTTTGATCTTTGTAAAAATAGTGACATAATTAGTAAATTAACTGGAATAAATTGATTTGATTAAAATTCTCTGAAACTATTGGTAGAAATTTTTTGATTTGTTGAAATATCACTGTCTGTTTTGTCAAACATCAATAGTATCACAAATGTTTTGGATTACTGCATTCTCAACAATATACACTGGATTATCATTGACAATTTTAAATGTCATTTCTTAACTTCTAATCTATGTATTACTTATAATAATCTCAATTCTCTAAAAAAAGAAATTTTCTATGAAAAATTTTTCATTGAATTTTAATTGCTTATTTCTAACATATGTGTATTTAATAAGAGATTACATTTATGTAATTTGAATTAAGGAATGTACATACAGCATATTATTGTAATTATTATTCTTAGCTTTTTAGTACTATTTAGAAAAAACGTAGTCTAATCGGTTAAAGCTTATACAATAAGTTAACATATGTCGTTTTGAAATTATGAAATTTAGCATCATATGTTTGACAACTTTAGATAAAGCCCTGTGAAAGTGCATCATTTTTATATTCAAATGGAATTGTATGCGTATATAAATAAAGCTGATCAATTTCAGGCTATTGATTTAGCTGAAATACTGCCCATTAAAATTGATAACCAAGAAGAAATGCAAATAACAAAATGATATTTTTGGGAAAATATACTGAAAATAAGCAAGAAATAAAATTAAGAAATTTTTAAGAAGTCTTGAGAAATCAATACTTAATGCACAATCGCTTCTGATAATAATAGCAACACTTATATTTAAATGAAACAATTAGATAGGATGCATTTATACAGCTGCCCATGTAGCTTCAACACAATATCATAGTTTATCGACTGTAGTCATTCGCCAGATCCTAGTTATTGACAAGACATTTTGTGTTGGGGTCTGGAAAACGTGTTGACCAAATCTGAACATTTTCTGTATCATGGAAAAATCAAACATTACAGGTCATATGTGGTCATGAATTAACTTGTTGAAAGTTAGTGTGCCGTAGGGTTTGAGTAAAGGGTGCAACCACTGCTCTTAATATAGAAGAAATACAATGGCCACTGTTTAAAGTGTTAATGTGAACAAGAAGTGACCGAGAAACACATCTCCACACACACTGTAGCACTCTATATACCATCATCTGAGATCAGTACAACAATGTCAACTGAATGATTGTAAAATTTGTTCTTCATGATGTCGTCAAATAAAGATGCGACCACCATGATGCTATAACTGCGAATTTCATCTGAAAATACGACGTTATATCGTTACTGTGTCAAGGTTCGTCTTAATTACACGATTGAAGGATATCCTGTTCGTGAAGCAGAGTCCATGGTAGCCGAAGCCAAGATCAAGCTGACAATATATGCAGCAAATGTCTTCAAACTAACAAATATTTACTGCCTTATAAACGATCCCATTTCTTGAATCAGCTCGTGATGTGACTATACGATTTTTTAAAACATACAAGTAAACTTTTTTGTCTGTTCAGATGTTAGTGATGGTGGGGTCTCTAAAATACAATGCGGCGTTCCGTATAATCACACTGAGGCTATCAATTCCAAATTCTGTTGATAGCCATGAAATATAGACCGATGAGAGCAGTAATATTCCGATAGGATGAACTGTAATTCTGGTAGGCTCCAATTTGGATATTATCAAAACCAGTAACATGATGATAAGAATTTTTTCTTACACGAGGTTCACAACTTTTCATCTGATTCCAACGTACAGATACAATTTGTTTGCGAAAAATCTGCTGTACAATTTTTTCATTAAAACTTCTATAAGTGTTATTTTACATGCTGTCTATTTTACATGAATGCTACAACAGTGTATGCATGTTTCATGAATGTAAGTAACTACTCTTTTGCATGAAATTCTTAGCAAGCCTGTTTTTAAACAAATTCGTTAGTAAGTCAATATGGGAGAATTAACTTTTACTTATTTTCCTTCACGCTTTTATCATAAAATATTACAGATCTATCTTAAATATAATATTATTAAATTTAAGTTGCAGTCATCTACATTACCTTCTTTAATGAAGCGAAACATATGTGTAACTGGCAAGTCGGTGCCTCTAAAAATTTGGCCGATTTGAATTATCCTGTCACCATGATTCAAAAGATAAGTACCAAGTACAATAGGAAATTGGATCTTTAGATTCTTTTCAAACTTACCGAAATAAGAATATGAGTACTTAGGAATAGGTCATTGAATGAGAAGAATTTACAAATTTTTACTGAGCAGATGATGTAGAAAAGAAGTGAATTGAATAGTCATGTTAATACCTGACTGATATTTTTTGTTGGGGATTTGAAAAGTTTTGATTTTTGAAGCGCAATAATTCTTTAGACCATGTTCCATGTTAAGAGTGTTAATTGAAAAATAATTGTATTGATTATACATTTTAAAAAATTAACAATTCCTTTTTCAAAAATTGTTTTATTATCAATAGTTTCAAAGACATTTTTGTTTGATCAGTGACAAATATATAGTTGGTTGTAATTGTGATTGTTTCTTAGATTTCTCTTTCAAAATAATAAGTAAAATTTATGTGACCAAAAAGATAAGTTTTCTAAATTATAAATTCATTTACCTTTTAGTTTTTAAATATCTGCAACATGCTTTAGTTTTTTCAAAATATAATCAATGCAAAGGAAAATTATGTATTTTGCTCATTTCACTGTAACGATTTACATAAAAGTTAATGAGGAATTATTTACAATATCAAATGGTAAGTATTAGAATTAGTTTTTATTTGATGTTATAAAATGCGTCATTAAATGTTCTAAATTATCAAAACTAGAAGTTTAATAAAAATAAAGTGATAAATTTTACCTTTAGAAAATTTTAAGTAGCTATTTTATTTGGTACAGTTCTTTGGTAACAGAGTTTTAAACAGTAAAATTGTGCATTTTTAATTAATCAGTGTAAAAAACTTGTATTTTTTTTCTTGTATGTCTGTAACACAATTCCTATTTATTTATATGTATCACACCTGATATGATTTTTTCCTTGAGAAATGCTACTGTTATTTAAATCGCATATACATACATTATCGAAAAAGAGTTATAATAGAGATATGTGATACTCAAATTTGCTAATCCTTTTTAAAATAGATTAAGGATATACAATCAATTAAAATATAACAAACAACAAACGTAATTTTAAATATTGGTAATATGCTTCCGGTTATCTGTTTCTGCCGACTGAAAAGGCGCTTAACACCAATCAGACGCTAAAACCGCGGTCAAGCGACGAACTCGACTAGCTGCCACCTTTTACTCCACGTCACGCCACACCACATTAATAGAAAGACATTGACCACGGAATATTTTACGTGTCCCCATGGCCATTAGTGAACATGGTGAATCTTGGATTGTGACAGTTATAGAGCTCATCATATCAGGAGAATGACGCCTTCCTTCATCCGCTGTTCAGGCATGTAATGTAAAAATTAAGTTTGACAATGCGGTTCCTTAGTTAAACATAGGAGCTCACTTCATCATTTGAAACCGTAATCAAGTAACTGTCACCGAATCATTTTAAACCAAGTCGTTTTTTATTTATTTGTCACTCAATTTCAGATCAAATTCTAGGAGCAATCATGACTGTTAACTTGGACTGTACACCTTCTAGTTACGTCAAAACCTTTACCAGTAACATATTTTGCAACTTTAGTGTGAAAACTAAGTCAAAAATAAAAGAAGAAAAATGCGAATGATTGCAAGACTAATTTATTTGGTGTTGACAGATTCTTGGGATTGAAAAGGTAGAAAGTAACCCTTGATATAAAAAATTAATAGTTGATCTAATCTTGTATAATATCTTAGCTATGCATAATATTATCTCTTCGAGTGGATACTTGCAATATAGTTCAAATCTTGACACGAACGTAAGATTAGTATCAATCATGTTGATGTGTGAATATTAATAAAAATGAGCTATATCGAATATACTGCTGATTGT
>JAPDSC010142287.1:199412-287896 GCA_026290005.1 Latrodectus geometricus
TAATGCACTGAGCCAAAATGATGTTAAAATATATATAGTGGCACGATAGCCTCTACGGGAGCAAAGTCTACAGTGCCATACCTGTTTCCTTGACTGAGGACCATGGAGAGCGAAATATATGTCACAGTTAGGCGATCAGCCTAAAGTGAAACCTCCAATATTTAGTTCCCCTGCAAGCTTGGTTCTCAGTTTTATGAACCCAATGAAGGGACGAAAGCCTGAGTCAGCCTTGCCTAGTCCAAGTATCGGACCTCGAACTTGTGCCTTGGAACAACACACACAGGAAGTGCTACCACTGCGCCTCTGGATGTATATATATTTTCTAATTCCGAAATAAAATATTTCAGATTTCTGAAAATTTTCTAAAAAAAAGTGATTTTTTTCATATGCGCAATGAAAAAAATTCGGAATTAGAAAATTTCTGTGTGGTGTGTTTTTTTCCCCCAGAAAAAAATAAATAAAACATTATTAAAAAATATTAAAAAAATAAATATTATTCCATGTTTCCCCCCCCCCCAAAAAAAAATAAAACATGGAATAATATAGCACTAACTTCAAACACAATATGAATTTTTATACTTTCATAAATCAAACGTTACCTTTCAGATAATTTGAAAAGTTGTTTTAAAATTATTACTAAAAATTCTCTATTGCTTTTTCGAAGGATTTTGAAGAGTCTCTCCTTTGAAATAGATTGCAAATTTTTCTGCAAAGTTTGAAAATAATTCACATGAATGTAAATGAAAAATTAAAGAAAATACTGAAACTGTATTCACATGTCTGGATTAAAATGCATCTACTATTCATTCACAGATCTAAATATTTGCTAATGAAAGGCATTTTAAAATTAAAATTGAAATAAATTTTTCTAATTCATCTAGATTACGAATTTATTTTTTATTTAATGATAAATTTATAGTTTATAGGGATTTATTCTACTTCCATTATCCGTTAAAAGGGCTTGAGAATAATGTATGAAATTTAAATAATATTCAACTGATATTTCATGGTGTTTTTATTTCACTAATATTTTTTGAGATACTTACAAAATATCAAAAAGACAGCCAAACTGGAAAAATTCATTGTAACTGCATTTAGGAGTATTAACACATATTATAGAACAATACAACTTAGAGAATACTTCAAATAAAATTTAAAAATATATATATACAAATTTAAAAATATGATTCTGGACATTCTAATGTGATAATTTTTATTGTTCATGCACTTTTTGAATACTTCGATTAAAATAAACATATCATAAAATTTGAAATATGACATTGGTATTGATAAAACTTAAAATCTTGATGATAAAAATAAAATGAAGAACATAGAAACACAAAATAAGTAATGAAACTAAGAAATTAAAAAAAAATATTCGCAATCATTTTAAAAAACAAATAAATAATAATATTTAGCCCTAAATTATCTTTTATTTAATAACTTGATATGATTTTATACATATTTGAATTCAAATAATTTAAAAACGGGAAATAATCTTCATATTTGTGGTTATTTAAGAGATTCTAACATGAGTTTTTGTAATATGAAATAATACACATAAAAATTTAAATAACATTTTATATAATTTGTGCTTAAAATTTTATGATATTACCAATATTTATAAACTGGCATCGCGCACAAAACATCATCGCAAATTTTAAAAATATAACCGTGATTTATCTGAATGAAAATTCTAAATAAATACTCGAAGATGATTATTAGTATCATCAAATAAAAAAATTGTTGATATTGATTAATAAATATATTACGGGCACGAGACTCGAACACACACATACTTATTATTACATGAAATATTTTCTATTAAATTGATTAGATTATTATTTAATCATAAATGCTTTATTTTTATGTACATTAATGAATATTACTGGAAAAAATTATAAAAATGTATTTTCTAAACGAAAAGAAAGACAAAATCTTTAGTGCAGACGTTTTATTTTTCTGTTATTCATATTAATTGTTTAAATCATAAAAAAATTATCATCACACACAAATACTAAAAGCACACAAAGCGAAATTTTCTCTCGTTGGTTTCAATGCAGAAATAATATATTCGAAATTGATTAATTTATTTTTGTAAGTTAAAAAACTTATGATCTTTATTATAAACTAATAAAAATAAGTTAATGTGTATGTAAAAACGTATAAGAACATATATTTATTTCAAACATAATTTTATTTAAAATTAATTATAACCGTTATTTGATTCAATTATTAAATATAATTAAAATCACACTATCAATATATTTCAGTATATTTGAATTCTTAAGTCAATATTAAACATACATTTTCTGATTTTTATTGAACAGTACCATTCATTTTTGTTAAATATCTCTTTTTTCATAGCATTACAACATGATGAACACACACACACAATATCACTCCAAATCTTCCTTTTTTGGCCTTAGATTTCCCGCTTCTTCTTTTTATGGTAGATCATCCTCATCATATAATCTAAAATCTCTTTTTGGGTCTTTCGCTTGGGGGGTCTTGAGTTCAAAGAGTTTTTGTTTATATAATTTTTTTTTTTCATGTGCACACACAAATTCTCATGTTCATCCATTCCTTCTATATTGCCCAACTAAGATAAGCCAAGCTTAATAAATCGAATGGTGATTTCTCGCTTTATTAGACAATCAAGTATTTTGTTTCTGATTCCCCACTAAGAATTATTTGATTTTATTGGTCCAAAAATTATTTTAAGACTTTTCGTTCAGATTAGTCATCATTATTGCTTAAAGTTCAAATTTTATTACTCTAAGGTACAACAGGCCTCATGACTGTTTTATAAATCTCCACTTTAAATTTTTCTAGTAAGAAGTTTATTTTAATTAATGCAGAAATATTAAGTAAGTATATTGAATTACTGTAAGATAATACATACAGATTTAAGAAAGTATACTGAAATAAAAATAACAGCTCTTATTTCCTTTTTGAATCTTGGAATAAATGTTTCCAGAGTTATTATTACAATAATCAGTAACTGAACCAACGTGACGATGCAAACCATTTGAAAGTTTAAATTATCTACTATAAGTGCAGATAAAACATTGGAATATTTTGTTCACTCCATAAATTTTGTTTTGTGTCATTAGTAATGACACCAATTTCTTCCCCTGCTTTTATCAGCTGGCTTGCAAGGGAAATTAATACAAGTCTACTTCTACTTAAAATGACAATATCGTCAGCAAAATCACACAACTGAATAGTTCTAGGTACAATATAATCTCGCTGACGAATAATGAACTAGAGTGTCAGAATAAAAAATAATAGCGATAATGAATCACCTTGGCTAACACCAACATTAATATCAAAAGCATCAGAAATCTCATTTTGCTGCATAGAAGAGCCTTTAGACCCTTTTAGGGTAATTTCAATTAACTTAATTGGTGTTTTCAGCTCAGATAAAATAGATACAAACCTAGTTCTATTGATTGTACCAAAGGCTTCTTGAAATCAATAAATATACGAAAGCAAGAATATCTGTTATACTCATACAACTTCTCATTGATATATGGATTTGTTTCAATATGGATTTGTTTTGTTGTCGAGTGACCGAAACTCGAAAGCTGTTCTGACCCTCCCCTATCCGCAAAAGGCATTGAATTTTTTTGGATTAACTAAGTAAAAATTTTGTAGAATATATTTAGAAAAGTTACTTTTATTAAATTAGTAATATATATTAGAAAGACATGCAAAACATGAGTTTCTAATTTTGTTATTGGTAATATTCTAAAATCCTTGTGAAATTAGTATTTAAAATACTAAAAATGTTAATTGATGAAGATTTTCCATTAGACAAATGATAAAAACAAATACAAGAAGCTAGGTGCATTGATTGTACTTCTTTTCTAGAGCACAGAGAGAATATTGCACAGTGATCATGAGATGAAAAGCCAGAAATATTTACAAGGATATCATATTTTTTGGTTCGTTTTTTATTTACGGCAAAAAAATCGACCTCTAACACTACAAATCTCAGGAAATACATTTAAGTTTGAAGTATAAATAAGATTTTCATTCTGACCTTTAAGTTAGCATCTACTTTTATGCTTAGAATCGGGATAAGTATATCTCGAGACAGATCAATAACAATCCTAACATTAGAATTATACATTACTTCAAAAAAAAAAAAAATTCTCCTGCCTGTTTCTTCCTACTTATTTAAAATTAATGTTAAAAAACACACTCACGAAATTTAAAAAATTACCAAATGAGTAGTTTTTCAGTAAACTTTACTCATTTATAAATTATTTCAGTCTAAATTGTCTTATCTAATTTACAAGAATTTTTATATTCATTATAAATTCTGCAAAATAAAAGAAATTTAATCAACATATGTGACTATGATATTCAAGATACAAATATAGTGATATTGTATATTAATTATGATCTTATAAATCATATTTTATCTATTTATGTATATTTTATCTTATCGTTTATAATAACAATCAATTAAAACACATTGATTAATAGATCTTAAGTAGATCGATGAAGTATATCAATACCAATAATCTTAAAATCCTTTATAATATTAGATGTAGTCACAATAGTATTTAATTCTTTTAAGTATTTTGAATAGATGTATAGTCAAAATAGTATTTAAATAATTTACATAAAGTAAAGAATGAATAGTTCTGCGGGCAAAACCATCTTCATTCGTCTCAATCAAAAAGAGAAAATTATTATTTAATTTTTTTTTATCTTAGTTTATTAATCAATAGAATGAAAACATATAATCTTAAGTCTAAATAATAATATACTTTTAAAAAGCAATAATTATTCTAAAAGTGAAAGCAAGCTTTTAAGAGTAGTATTTTGCAATCGAAATCTTTATAATTTAGTTCAGTATCCACTTACTCCCTTCTCATCTCCACAAGTACTCCCAGAATATATAACTACAATCTTGATCAATTACAGGATTTAAAACAATAATCATGGTCGAGAGAACACTCACTTAACTGTTTTATCCAAACACAGAAAACAATACAACAATCTTTTACGGATCATAATTTCTTTTCAAATAGAAGAGTTCACATTTTTTACAAAAGTCCAATTATTAAAATTTTATTTTCGAATATAAATAACTAAAATTCATGCATCGTTATGATATTGAAAATTGTCACAAATTACTAAGTGCTACATGTAATGATTAAAAAGAAAGAAGAACTCTCAGAAAATATCGATATAAATTAATAAACTTATTTTTAATATCATTAAAGTTATATTTAAGTTAAAGTTCTTATGTAAAATTTTAATTTTTTTAAGCTTCTATATCTACGCATGTTACATTTATGTCGTTATATGTAATATACTGTAACTGGAAAATTTCAATTGAGATAATTGGCTCTAAAAAGTATTTGTAAATACGTACAATTTCAGTACACATGAAAGTGTCAAACAATTTTATGAGCTACGCTTTTGAGAATTCCACCAACAAGAGTATTCGTTTTTTATATTTCTTTATTGCTTCATGGATAATTTTGCACACATGTGACTAAAACCTGAAACTTCAAGTGGGTTCCAATCATTACAAACATCCACAAGGTCAGAGCACCAAGCATTCACCTTGATATGTAAATGTTTTGAGAGCTTACGCTCGGTTGACAAAAATATTTTATCAATATATATTTCAAACTATTAAAGAAAGTTGATATTGTTTATTTATTAGTATTTAACTTATACAAAAATTATACAGCATTTAAATGTATACAAAAATTGTGTTAATAGTCAATTTCTGCAGTTTGAATTCTCTGCAATTTACACTAGATAACCTTTTTAAAATCATTGCCATCATTATTTTTTAACTAAAGCAAGTTTTCAAACATTAAACAATGAATATGTAAAAACACGGTTAAAAATAATTTGTGAATTGAATACTTAATGATTTTAAGAAATTTTTAGAATTGTACTCAATTTCAAAGAGCTAGATTACATCCTAAAGTAAAGAGCTGTCAAAATCTCTTAATAGGAAAGATTACATCAGAGAATAATTTTCGTGAAATATACGAATAAAAGTGAGCCAATATCTTAAATAAAAAGATATGTAAAGATATTTAGGAGCTGTCATTTATTATATAAATTCAATTTACTTTTGAGAAATGCATGAAAGGGTACATTTATTCTGTTCAGTGCATTAAATACAGGATGACCCGCTTGTGCCTGAATAGGTATCGTTTTTGCCTTCAGTTTAACAGTTTAAAGGTTCGCCTCTCATCTTAAGTTTGCATGATTTAAGCAGTTCTGAACTCTCATTTAAAACTATTAGTCTCAATTTTATAACTATTAGAACCATTAGAAACATTAGTCTCAGTACTTCAGTAAAAAGTGATTGTTTTATTCCTAAACAAGCCAATTTTTGAAAAATTATTCTTAGATAGAAAGCTAACACTAGAATATAGCACATGATAAGCGTAAATAAATGGTTGATCATAAGTACAGATGTCCTGAAAGAGAGTATACGTATTGGGAAAAAAAGCACGGGACTTCAATTGCCCAGATAGAGAAAATAACAAAAGAAAAAAAAAAGATTTTGAACTTCAGATTTACTTTATTTACTAAAATGAATTAAATTCGACGGAAAAAGTTCGTTCAAAAGTCCATGTAAAATAAATTTTTTAATTAACTGATAAGATACAGTAAAGTGTAAATTTTTGAGACTACTTTAAACATTTTGAAAAGAATTTTCATATTGATTCTTAAAATGTAAATATTCAATGATTTTTAAAAAGTTCATTTAGGAATTGTTTATTAATGTATTCAAAATATAAGATTTTTATTATTTTTGTATTTAAGTGTAAAATACTTCTGGAAACTTTGCATAAACTATTAATTATACTATCACATTTTATATTTTACCAACTACTAAGATTGAGTTTTTGATGTAGGGACTCCAATGCAATAATTTGCAAAACTTTTAGTTATCAGATTTATTTTCTATGTGCATGCATTTTACAATGCAATTGCTCTAAATTTCCTTGGTAGACAATGAAAAACCTTAATTTTTTCCCCCACTTGTGAAGAATAAAAAGCGTAAAAATAAATTAAAAAAAAAATAAGCTTGTGATATATTTTTATCAATTGTTCTGTTGACCTCCTCAGTGTGAATAAAATACACTTTTCTTAATTTTAAATTAGATATGTTTTAAATGCATACTTAAGTTCTAATAATTAAAAATTCAATTATTTCTTAATAGTCAAATTAATTTGTTTTATTATACTGCTTATAATATCGATAATTCCATTAATGCTCAATGCCTCTCTAAAAATACATATAAAAAACTGTTTTAATTTATATTCTAATTTAAAATTATGAGAACAAAATTTTAGTCATTTGGGATTCCCTATTAATAAAGACACACGCAAACCATAATGCTTTATATTCTACGTAAAATACTTATAAAATCTGAAGGAAAGTTTTATTGCCCAAATGAGTTCCTAGATTTCATTTGAAAACTTTTTTCATTACATAATATTCAGATAGAGAAGATTTATAGAACATTTTTAAGCGAAATTTTGATTTCATAATAAGAGACTCAGTGAAATTAAATTAATGCAGAATTCTGATCCGAAAAATTAGAAAAATTCCCATATGTCATAGAAAAAAAAAAAAAGAAATAACTTAGAATACAGAATATAAGTATTAAAAAATTTACGTAATATAAACAATATGAAACCTTTATAATCCAATATATATTTCATATCGAGTTTAAAAAATTGCAAATATTTAGAAAATTTCGATAGTTTGAAATTTCGACTTCGAAGTTTCATTACTTAACTGCAGATGGCAGCATCATATGTGCAGAATTACTTCCAGGAATTGTAAGTTATAGATTCTGTAATTCTGTCTTCAATTTAAATGAAGAGCAAGTATAAATATTTTGTAGTGCCATCTCAACACTTAAAAGAAAACTATTAAACAGTAAAATTAAAAGGTAATTGTTTTTATATTTGAATATATAAAATTAATTTAAAAAGGAAAAGAAAAAATTAAGTGATTAAAATTTTATAAATTTGCAATTACTAAATATATAATTAAGTTCTTATTTTTTGCTACCTCTTTTTTAAACTACTTTCTTAAAATTATATGTTCAGCAAGTATTTTGCTACAAGAGTTTCACAGGACAAATTATTTATATAAATAAATGTGAAAAATATCTAATATTATATGTGATACTAATAACTGAGAATTTAAGTCTTTAAATAATTTAACAAACTTTCCATGACTTACTATAATTCAAAAATAGCAAAAAAAATTTATAAGCATATTTTAAAATAAAATCATTTACTAAACTGATTATTTTTAAAAATAAAAACGTAAATGGTGAGATCAGAATACACATAAAAGTTAGTATATATGATTTGAATTCTCGCTATCAATAATCATGTGTATTAACTGTAACTAAGAATATTTACAAAATATACTTCTATTTCTTTCTATAAAATGTGTGTTTAAGTCCCTTATTTAAAAACTTTACTATCATATTTAGTCCATAATTTTAATGATATTTTTAAGATTTTCTTATTATACTTATTTCATGGACAAAAAATGTTGAATATTAAAAATTTGATTTTTTTTTTATTCAAGACTAAAGAATTAATGCATTAGTTGATACAAGTGATATTATATGATGAAAATAATCTTTGAATATCATGAATTCTCAACTTTTTTTATAAACATGAAATTATGAATGATGTACCCCAAGGGTTTAAGCATATTGACAAAAATGAAAATTAATTTTATTGTCCACATGTGTGAAATAGTGTGAGGCATTGAGTTCTGAAGATATCGAAATAACACTTTATCTCCTCAATCCTAAGAAATGAAAAATGAATTTAGCAAGTTAACTCACATTTATTAAATAGCAAAAAACTTTTTTTTATTTGTTATCAAATGCTTTTTTTGTAATTAAATGCTATATCTAATTTGATTTATTTTGAATTTGTGCAATTTGGATTCTCCTCTTAAATAATATCTTTCAAGTGCTCGACAAGTGATTTTTTTTGGAGTACTTTATTTCTTCCTATCTGTTTATTTTCAACACTTAAAATATTAATAAGCATTATTGATCAAACACACACAGATATATATATATATATATATATATATATATATATATATATATATATATTAGTTCTCGCTAAATTTATGTATAATTTCCTTTTAAGAATTATTTATTATTGCGTATATTAAATATTGATTTTATCAACAAAAAAGTTATAAGTTAAGTAAACAAGTTTTTTATATATTCTATTAATTTTTCTTCTATAAATTAAAATTCAAGTGGCTTTAATAATATTTAAAAAGCAATAAGTTAAAAATAATTCAAATGTAACTCAAAAACTAAAAATAAAAAAATGCAAAATTAGATAAATAAATTTGCTATATCTGCGTAATTATAAATATATTTTTAATTTTGAAAATAATTTCTGTAATTGTGTTTCTTTCTGATATATAGTAAGTATTTCAATATTTACTCCTATTCTTCAAATTGTATGAATTTAAAAATTATTCAATAAATATATCCATTACGTTGGACTTGTCACAAGATGTTAACATTTCTTCCCGAGTTGTTAATTTCAAGTCAGAGTTTTTATATTAAACACATACACAATGAATTCAGAATTAAAGCCCTAACTTTCAATCACTGTATACTATTCGAATTTACAATCAGAGGAAAGCCTGTATTAGTAACTTCTTGTATAATTTGCTATGCATTCTTTCGAGCATAAAATTTTTTTCTGTAAAGGAAAGTCTAAAATTATTATTGCCTTTTAAACAACACTACAATCAGTTATTCTGAAGCATTGAGAAACTCCAGATATGTTCAGAAAAAACAGTAAGTAACATTATGCCGTAATGATGAAAACGTATAGAGAAAAAGCTTCAAGTAACTCCCGAAAATCATTTCCAAATTTGTAAAAAAATTGAAAATTTTCAAAACTTAGATACAAAAATTATTGCATCGTTAAATGAAACTTTAAGCAGTTTAGTTTATGAAACAACTTATCATAGACTTGCAGGAATATAAAAGTTATTATTTGTAAAGAGAAAGAAATATACCTTTCTGCAAATCAAAAATTTCAATAATTCTTTTAATTAGAGAAAATTTATTTAATTGAATGAAGATCATTAACTCTAGCCCGTTTGATTTGAATTTTTGCTCTCGCGGATGCAATGATTGAAACCTACCGAACTGTCGTCGTAGGCTGTTTAATAGGCCGCAACCTCAACCAGTCAATTATTAGCACAGCCTAGACTAAAAAGAATATATTGTATTATGGTCCAAAAGAGAACAAATTTGCTTGTAGAATTAGAGATGGGTAGTGTTTTAATACTTGGGATCTACTAGAATTCAAGTATTAAATTAATATATTTCAGAAAAACAAAATCAATTACACTCTCGAGTATCATGCAATTTTTTAATTTTTTTCAAAATCTTGTGTTCTTTATATACCATAATATTAACTGATATCAGTCAAAAAAATTTTAATAAGCTCACTTTACATATAGAGAGGAAGTGTTCCCATCAATTCTAGGTGTTGAAAATTTAGTATTTGTTGAGATATTAATGACTCATTATTTAAAACTGTTAATTTTGGTTCATTTTTTTTTTTAAAAAAAGTGCCATTCGTATATCTCTTGAGTTGAGTTTCATTCATTTTGGTACCTCAACTATCTCGTCTTATGTCATAACTTTCTTGAATTCGTTTAATGTATTAATATCATGTGTAATAAAAGTTTAATGTGAATACCTTGTACAGCTTTTATTATTCAGTTACATATTATTCAAAAGATTGAGGTTTGTATCGGTGCGTTATTATCACCCGATTTGTGGATAGAATCCTCCTTCCTTTTTAACAACAAAAAAGAAAAGAAAAAAAGTGCTTACAATATGTATGTGCTTTTTTATTGATTTAAATTAACGTTATAGCTGCTGGTGAAACTATTAAAAACGCTAAGCCAAAATTATCAAATTACATGCAAGCAATTGTGCAACTTTCATATTTTCCTTATTTTCTTCACAAGAGCATAAATAAAAATATTACAACCAAGCATATTTAAAAAGGAATAAATTTTAGGTCCACAATTTAGAGACTAAGATCAGGAAAACATATCTGCTACAAAATCAGAGTTTTCTTGAAATTAATTTATTTTATGTTTTTATAGTCAAATACATGCATAAAACTTAATATAGTGTAATAAAAACAGGAGTCTTAATTATAGACGTTAAAGATATCCACAATAAAAATTTGTTTAAGATAGATAAATAAGCAAAATAAATTTGTTACACACCAATTTTATTAACATTTTGAGAATCATTTTTAAAATTCTATGTTCACGAATTTTACTTTACACAAAAAGCTGAAATATCATCACATAAAATTTGTTTCGATATATGCGTTTGGTATAATTTGCATACTTAAAATGCAAAAGTTTTCATTAAAAAATATTGTATAAGATTAAAAATATTTTTCTATAGATGGTGATTTATATTAATGCCATGACTGTGATTAGATAAAAAAAGTATAATTTTTAATATGTATATTGCAAATATATATTATTTTTTAAAAATTGAATCACTCAAGAATTATTTAATGATAAGGAAGGGAAATGTTTAATATTAAAATTGAAAGGAATGGTGAAGTTGAAAAATAAGTATAAAAAAGGTAAGAGAACTCTCTTGACAATGAATGAAATAAAATGTAAATTAAACTAGCAAATGGGAAAATTTTTGCATCGGCCGGGAATCGAACCCGGGCCGCCCGCGTGGCAGGCGAGCATTCTACCACTGAACCACCGATGCTACATGTAGCAATCGTTTTACTAACAATATACCTACGCAGTTTAATATAATACAGTTTTTATTATTAAGTTGCTTTAATAAGTTCATTTATAGACGTCTTGTTAAATATTTTGTTTCAAATTAACTATCTTATTCGAGTAACATTTAGCTATAATTATTTCTGAAGTGAAGAGCTATAACCAAAAAGAATTCAATCAATTTGCAGTTTATAAAATTATAATTAGTAGCAGAAAAAATTAACAGAACAACATTTATGGTCAATTTTACTCCTACAATTTTAAATTCATGATGGCCCGTGATTTAATAAATTGGAAAGACCGAGATTCTAATTACAGTCAAGACAGAGGTTCGGAAAAAATATAAGAAAATAGCAAATAAAATTACTTTATTAATTACTAAAATTAAGCACCAAATGCAAGTAAATAACTATGTAAATAATATAAATTTAAAATTATGAATTAAAAAAAAATAAGGAAAATGATATATGCATAAATTATATATTAACACTATTACTAATCTAAATATGTGTATGTACCAATATATCGATTTAGGAAATAAATAAAAAGATTATTGTATAAGCATTTTTTAATTTTACAGATAAAATATATTGTGCTAGCATTTAACTAATGCTATTTGGGTACTCTTTGCCCATACTGATATGTTTTATATGGTATTAATGTAATTCGCACACTTTGAAATATAAAGAAAGCCATGTAAACAATAACTGAGTTCCATGTTCCATTATAAGGTAAACAATCAAACGAAGTTCACCTCTCCATCTGAGCCATTTATGCAAATTTCAAATTGTCTTAGTAAAAAAACCTCAAAAACATGACCAGTAGTTGAATGAGGTACTTCTCGCACTGGGCGCCCATACAATGAAGAAAAGATAATTCCTGATTTGACATTTAATATATATAAAAGTAATTTCAGTAGAAATGTTTGACTTGAGGAGACAAAAATTTAATGGTTTCTATTTAAGAAAATTACTTTATAGAAATAAACTTTCTTATAATTTTTACAATATTCCCGATGTTTATGTTTTTTCAGCCTAAAAATAATTGGAAAATTTAAATGGCCAGCTAAAAAATTATAACATTAAAATATTTTGCTATCATCAAGACAATTTTTTAAAATAAAAGCAGTAAATACCTTTTAACTTTAAATACATCTGTAATACTTTTTAAATCTGAGTAAAAATGCATTTAAACATAGTGAAGATTAATGTTTTTTACACTTTAATAACACTGCATTCGGCTTATAAACACTTTCTTTTTATTGAAATTTGGAAAAAATAGAAACGGAAATATAAATCGTTAAATGAAAAGTAATTAGTTTTAACTTACTTTATTATAAATGTCTCTTATAAGGCAAACAATAATGAAGATTACAGAAGAAATAAATAAAAGAAGAAACAAGCACAATAACAGTTAATTACATACTTTTGATAAATGTCTAAATGAAATCCACTATGGATATCTTAAATACATCCACTATGAATTTTCAGCTTATCTGTCATGTATGTGTATAAATTACAACCATTACAGATCCAAATGTCAGTCCTCCAAAACTTATCCATCATAGATGTCCATCTTAGGTCGATATGTAGTCCACAGAAGACTATTCAGCTCACGTCCTATCATGGACGTCTTTATTACGCCTAAATATAATCTATGACGTCTTATGTATTTTTAAAGGACGTCTGATAACTATATGTGGTTGTATGGGATATTTCTTCGACCATAGAGAGTAGCATATGATGACGCGATCGTTGTTCGGCAACCATTGACCAGACATTTATCTTTGTTGGTAAATTTATAGAACATACTAACCTGGGCAGAAGCCGAACATTTACCACATTAAAAAAATAATTAGAATATCGTCAACATGCGACAGTACATCATCCAACTGAAACCCATAGTTTCTCTGAGATTGGGGAGCACAAATATGATAATCATTATTCAAAGTACCGTCAGTGCGTAATGGACATGTGTATATAATGGCGCCTCATATTATTACTTCAGATGATACTCCTGTATAATGATGTCAAATGTAGACTGGCAATATGCGTTCGCTCCAATGCTGCAAACACAAATGTGACTATTATGGTGCTGAAAACAGAGACTGGATTTATTTGGAAACACGATATTACGCCATTACTGCATCCATGCTTCTCGTACCATTGAAAGCATTTCCGTCTATAAAGTAGCAACAAAAATAGTTAATGCCATGGTATCCGAACTGAAAGTCCATACTGCAGAAAACGTCATCGAACTGCCCACGATTACATTTATTAATTTGTAAGGGATCCAATTTCTTGAATCAGGGCTCGTGATGTGAATGCATCATCCATTAAATTCCTGCAGGTAACATATCTGTCTTCTCAACTGTTAGTGAGCCCATGAGATCCTAAACAGCGTTATGTGCAACAGTCTTGAACCCACCGATTCCATATTCTTCAAATAGTCATGAAGTTTCGATTGATGCAAGTAGAAATACTGCAATATGATAAACCGCAATTGCGGTAGGCTAAATTAGAGCTTTATCAGAATCTACCGGAAATCATTTGTCTTTCTTTTATGGGGCAACATCATTTCATCAGGCAATAACATTCAAACGTAATTTTGAATGAGAAATTTTCAGTACAATTTATCTAAGCACATTGTATGTATCATAAGTTTTATATGAATACTTTGAAAAACTAATCATTTGCATATCTTAACAATTTTCTGTCATGTAAATTTCACTCGAGTAGGATTGATGCAGCAGTTTTAATTACTCATCAGACAACATTGATCTGAAACTAACAAATTCGAAGTCTTCATAACTTAGAGGGAAAATACTAACCTACGGATCTTCAGTTCTCGAGTTTGATCCTCGGATATGTGTGGGAAAAAGAATTTCTTTAATTTTATTATTTATTTTTATTGTTGTATCCATTAGTATCTGGCATGTTCAGTTTAGATCATTTCTAATTTAGTTATACTACTGAGACAAGGAAACCGATTATCTTCCGGAGTGAACTCAGACAGGATTTAACAATTTTGCTTAAAAATTATAAAAGAATTTCGTCGAATAATCTATGAGATGACATTACGCAATTCAAAAAGGCGTACTTCTTTCTTAACGGTACTGCAAGTAGAGATGTAAAATTCCCGGGAATTTTGAAGCATGGGAATTTAATCGGGAATTCTGAGGAAATAAACTCATCCAATCATATTTCATTCAATTTGATGCTTTGCCTTGCATATATAAAGCGAAATGAAGTAAACTACAAAGTTGTGTTACAAAATATTTCTGTTCTGTCATCTAGAACTACATTATTCAATATCTTTCATCTAGAATTAGGAAACACTATTTAATTAATGTTATTATTATTAAATTATGTTTCATACTGTTTAAGACAAAAAATACTTATAAAAATGATAAAAACTATAAATTAGTATTTAATAAAAATATCAAAATATAGACTATCAGAATAAATGATGACATTCATGTTCTCTTGTTAGAAATCATGCTTAGAAAGAAAGGAAACAAGTTATTTTCTTAAACATTAATTTTTAAAGTTACTCTAAATTGTTCTTGAAAGCTAAATTACTTTTTTTTACATGGAAAATTATTTTCCTTGATTTATTAATAAATGGAAAGTGTATTTAATACCTTAAAAAAATGTGTAAAAAAAATGTTTTATAAAATTAATAGTTTTTTAATAAAAATAGTAATGCTCTTTTCTGAAAACATTGAAAATCAATTAATTTATTCAATGGATTCTTGATTAATTAACTGCAAATTTTTTTATTTATTTTAATAGATTTTTCATAAAAAAAATAAACTTTAAAATTTACATATCATCTGAAAATTTCCAAAATTTCCGAGAAGTTGGAAAATTCTAGAGAGCCTTCAAAATTCCATTAGAAATAAACCTGATTTTCTCTCACTATTACAAACAAGACAATTATTCAAAAATTAAGAAGACTTGTTAACATCCTGCAATATATTCGAAACCCGACGTAAAGCAACATTTGAAGACACCCAAACATTCAACAAATGAACAGAATATAATGTCTCGTGTAAAAAAGGGGGTGAGAGCATCTAATCATACATTCAGAATATGCTCCGACTTTCTAATCAAGTCTAGATATATGAGGTTTCACCTGATCAAGGTCTGTCTGGTCACCTGATTTGATCAGGTCTCACTTAATCAAGGGCATCGCTGAAGATTTGTTCCAAACCATTTTTATTAAGGAAGTCGCAACCACAGACGTTTTCATAAAGTGGTGTATCTAAATGGAACAAATGAAGCAGGGATGGGACATAAGAAGTTTGTCAAATCTCCTAAGTCGTCTTCAGAATCACCAACAAGGGAAAACCTGACTTGGTGGAGTCTTCGATCAGTGAACACAGGAAATACATCATTCCATTTCATAACCATTCGAGGCCCAGCAGCATGAATTGCATTCTATCAAGTTTATTGTTAAGAATAAGGACGATTTGTTTATAGTAATCATTGATTCCAGTGGAGCTCCTATCAATACTCCTGGTCATGTGACTTCCCCGATGCTCAGTGATACATGTGGTAAAAGTGTAAACAACCACAAAAAAAAAAAAAAAAATCATCCTGTTTTACACTACAGGTTGATTTTTTTTGTTTTCATTGTAGAAGACCCGGGCACACTTCAAGATGTATTCAACGACTACCAAGGAACTCGATTATTTTCAAACGAGGAACTATTCTCTGATTATAAAGATGGTACGTAGAATTCTAGTTATCCGCCATAAACGGTGGAAATGGCGATAAACTAAATTAACGGATAATAGGGAGGGTTATATTAATGAAGAAATAAAAAAATCTTGAAATAAACTTATATCAATGTAATGTAATAACGTATCAATATAATGCCATTGATTTACATACAGAAGTTTTAAATGAGAGAGCTCAGGATGACTAAACAAACAAATGATCTTCATCTGACTTCCTGACGTATTTCGCTTCTTTGTTACCAAGTTTGGCCATCTCTGGAGGATCATAATGTTCACAACTCTGACTTTTTGCTGCTCAGCGTACATAATGGCTGGTTTAAAAATTTCAACCCCTTCTTTTTTAACAGTCTTAGGTTCTTCAACATCATCGCTATTAACAAGTGTGATAATTTTTTGTTGATAAATTTATGCTTATAATCTTCTAAAAGACACTTGCCTGCTTTAACTAAAGATTTATCTTGAAATCCATGGATACGTTAAGCTAAGGGCAAAATATTTTCTTGCGTTTCATTAAGTTTTCTTTCAGTTGTTTCTCCCCTCACACAACGGATTATTCTATGACTTCGCAGCTGTTTGTGCCACAATATAGTCCCAGGACCTTACGAGCCAATAGGTCACATCGTTCAGCTTTATGGTATTCAACTTCTGAATCAAATCTTTGGCCATTTTTAATTTCTTGCATGACGTTTGACAGAAGCATTCTTCGATAATTTCTTTTAAATGTTTCCAGAGCACCTTGGTCCATTGGTTGATACATAACAGTCAATCATGGTCCTTATATCCCCATTTCTAAGTTTTTTTTTGCATCAATACTAGTTGAGGCTTTATCTAGCAGTAAAACTGCTTTTCTCGATAGGTTATTGACTCTTAAAAGCCTCTCTGTCAGTGAATGGCACATATCCTTTGAAAACACAATTTCTTGAAAATGTGACTGCTTATCCTTGCACTTTTTTGACTAAAGTATTTTACTGTCAGGATATGTTTTGAAATTGTCGTATAAGCCTCAGAATTTTTCGCCTTTCAAATCATGGTCAGTTTTATTTTGTGATTTGATGTAGCATTACTACAAACCAGAATGGTGACTTAGATTTTACTACTTTTATACCCTGAGGCTGCAGTCTCAGTTCCAGCTGCGAGAATCTTACTCAGTAACATTTGGTAATCAAGGCCCGTTTATACGGAATTAAGTATTTGATCTCTTGTTAAGCTCCCAACTTCAATAAATGCGTGAAACTTTAATTCTTGAATCACTTAATTTTTTCAAAATTTTACACTAATCATTAATAACAAATGTTCAATACGGACTCCACATCGCTTTTCGCATCTGTCTAACTTGCCAACACTAGTTGTAAAATTTATATCCCTTGTTTAAATTTTTTTAGAAATGCAACGCCTTTTCTTTTGAGATAGGTTCCGCAATGAGCCACACTTTATTACTAAACTGATCTAACTAAATGTATGACGCCTTGCTAGCTTTCTCATAATCCCTTTTTTGTTTTTCTGTCCTTCAAGTCGATTTTGGAAACTTTATGAATATCATTCTTGTAATTCTAATCGTTTCTATTCTAATCACCAGCAATGTAACGACCGCCTCCATAGTCATGATCAATTCTTTGCAATGTTTCCACTTTATCCAACCATTTATTGCGTTAAGCTTGTCTTGTATAAATAAAATAAGTTTTTTTTTATTTTCCATAATCAAGAGTGTTAATAAGACTACAATAAAACACACTGTACACAAAAACTTACTTCGAATGAATAACCACACAGTGAATTGAACAAGGAAACAGTAATTTACTAAACGAGAAAGTACAAACCACTGATGAAAATTGATGGAGAATTTCTATGTTAACTACAATCAGACACACAAGTACAGGCCACGGTGGTCTGGTTGGTTAGGGAGTTGTTCTCGTTACTGAAAGGTGGTGATTTCGAATTCCGGCTTATCCGAAGATCCGTCGTGTTCACTAATGGCGACTGGGACACTTAAAATATTTCGTGATTGCAATGTCCTCCATATTCTCATTCCAAATTAATACCTCTGGGGGTGTAATGAATCATGTCTTGAGTCTTCTCTGGCTTCCTATCTTTAAATTTTTAGGACCAGATTGGTGCTGCCATCTGTGATCCAAAGTCGTACTTCTACCCTAGTAAGGGGGTGCTCTGTTCAAAAACGGAAGACACTCTTTTTGACTTCATTCCCCCAGTCTCTTGTTGTTACATATGACACATAAGTAAGAGAACAAGTATATTTACTGATCCGCGCAAGTGTTCAGCAGACTATTTTTCAACGATTTTTGTAGTAGTTAATTAAACAAAAATTCAAATATCACTTACACGGCAAATATCTGGGACTTAACTGTATTGTTGAAGACTCACTCATTTGACGAAGAACATTTAGCCCATTTCAAGGACAATCCTCAACACACCGTATGAGATCTTCGGTTATATCGTGCCACTCATCTAACCAGTCAAGCGACATCTGGGATGAAAACAAAATTATGTATCTTCTGTCGAGGTGAAGTTACGATTTCTTGAAATCCTTAATGGCTGCTAAATTACACAGAAATCATATCAAGATTCTCATTTCAACAAGCCCTCGTAGACTCTGGAGTATCCTTCTCATTCCTTTTAAAAGCATGCCGGAAGACATTATTCCATGCTTCAATTGAGTTTATGCTAAAGGTATTCTTCTGCAATAAATTATAAGCACTTGAACCTGACTATAAACGGTCGAACACAGACTACCCGATTCATTTTTGTAATACTTCCATGATGTTAGACATAATTTTAACTCTTTAAAAGCATCACATGCAGTCATGGAATGATGTCGAACTGAACTTACATTTAATTGGATTTTTACAAGATCAACAGAAGAAGAAACTTATATTTTAAACTTTATGTCATGTATGACTTTGTTCTCTTGCTCTTTTATTCAAACACACTGAGGTATACATAGTCTAGGTACGACTTTTTCGAAAAGGTCATTACCACACGTGTGAAATCTAATTCTTTCACAAGTCTCAGTATAAATCAAGGTTGCACAGTTACCTGAATTAGAATAATGAAATATCCTTGATATTGTATGGATGAAAAATGGGGCTCCTTCACATATTGCCCAGTGTGTTCGACTAATGTTGCAACACTCTGATGTCAGAGTCATCTACCGTAACTTTGACATCTTGTAGTGGGCACCCAAAGTCCATTATAAGGGATATTATTATCTATCACGTAAAATGAATCCCGGGAGGACTTTTTAAAGATAGTGGCTTGTATTCATTTGTCGAATGATACAATGTCCTGCACGCAGTGCGTGGACACCTATGAAAGTGTACACGTTGAATACCTGTAAATCCAATAAAAGCTTTTTCCTCTCTTGCGTTGTCTTAAGTCCTTCATAACACTCTTATTACAAATACTTTACGCTCAGGCAGTTTTCAACTCTCAATTTAGTCAATTCAAAACCATTTGTGATTATTCAATGCATTCGATCCATTTACACATTTGTGACTATTCAATAATGGATTTATTCACACAAGGAAAAAGAGAGCGATGAAATTTGAAATTCTTTCAATATAACTGTAACTCCTCTGTGTTATCTAAAATCATCTCAAAATTCAGCGTATACCTTCAAACAACCATGATTTTATGGCTAACTAATAATATTAAAGACATGAGAAAGGAACAGCACATATTAATAATACCAAACTACACTCTATGACAAAAAAACCGACGCACTCAGAAGGAATTGTCGGATGGAGACAAAAATTGGAGATTAGGAACAAATATTATGTAGATTAAATAATGATAAAAATTTCAGAGTTACAAATTAACGAGATCAATAAGGTATTGATCCACCTCTATCATGGATGCAAGCTGCCACACGATGTGACTGACTGATAAAGGTACTGGATGGTTTCCTGCTGTATTATTTACTAAATTTGCTCCATTTGGGCTAGGTCACTAACATTCTCCGATACATGCAGTCACCTTCCTATCATAGCCCAGGCATGCTCGATGGCAGAGATCTGACTGGTAAAGGAAGTGTTTCCTAAATTATAAGACAGTTCATAGCAATACGTGCCGCATGTGGTCTGGTATTATCTTGTTGAAAAATAAGACTAGGATGCAGCAAAAGGAACAGCAGAAAAAATAGTCATCGACGTACCGCTGTACTGTAAGTGTATCTCTAACGACAATCAAAGGGATTCATCCATCAACCGAAATGACACCCCAGACAGTTAACTCCTGGTGGTGGAATTCAGTGATGAAAGCAGGATCAGCGCGTTGACCAGGGCGTCTCCAGACACTTCTTCGATGATTGTCAGGATACAGTTGGAAGCGGAATTTGTCGCTTAAGACTATACGTCCGCACTCAGCATCATTCCAACCTGATTGAGCCAAGCCCCATAGTAATCTGACTCAACAGCGTACAGGCGTGAGTGGCAGGAGGCGCGTAAAGGTATGTACAGATACCTTTCGAACAGCCGTCTATGAATGGTTTCCTGTGTGGATCAAGTTGATAGCGATGAATCAAACGGTGTGACAGTTGATCAAACGATCACTCTGTTCTCTCAATCCAATGATCAACAATCACTCTAATATTTCTTTAAAATTCTGACAGTTGCTCATAGAATTCGAATTTTATCAGTCATTGAAAAGTATCCTAAAACGCAATTCAATAGAGATTTGAAACATTTCAAGAACAGCTCCTTATACAGTACTGAATGCGCAGTAGATCGCACTATTTATTCAACAGACACTAAATTCGAATCATTTGCTTATTTGGACAAAGCGTTTACGCACACGAAATTTCAAATCAATTCATTCTTTGTGCGTCAATTTTTTTGTTAGAGTGTAATTAAGTTTTATTTAGAATAATTTAACAATTTTCTACTTCACTGCATGACCGTAAGACCTTTCAAAACCAAAAATCGTACAAGTTAGTAGCTATGTCCATGACTGAAACTGACGACCTGTTTTTTGAGATAAGAACATACATAAAATCTTAGCAATTATTCAAAATCTGTCAGGCAAAACATCTCCATCGCATAAGAAGCTACAAATCCTGGATGCTCTGTTGGTAGTTCAGCACAGAGATCCATTAACAGAACCTCATCCATCACTGTGGATAACTTTTTGATGACTTGGAGAACATTAAATCTCGTACCTGGTTTGCACCAACGGCGCGCGTACGCTCATCGATATTTCCTACTATCTTGTTTTAATTTGTCTGTATTTTTAATTTTAAGTCTAATATTAACATATTTTAATATATGCGGCTAATTGTCCATGTCATAGAAAAGTATTCAAAACGGTTTTTTTTTTTTTTTTTTTTTTTTTGTTACTGGAAATATGAAATGCTTGGCATTTTTTCTTGAAATTTTCGTGAGCCGTCTTGTGAATTTCTGGATTATTCTTTTGGTGATTTGTGTACTGAGACCAGCTCCAAAGAAGATTTGATGGCTGCTAGAAATTTTATCGAAATTCATGTGGAAAATCTCCCTTATCCGTGTCCCCGGTTTAATTTTACTGGTATTCTAGCTGTAAATATCCAAGTTGATGTAACTTCCTATGAAATGGTTTTATGAAAGTCTTATTGATTCTCCTATAATGAATTAAATTGTAAAAGAAACGATTCTAGAAGGGATACATATTATTTATTGCCCTGACTGTACTCCAGGGAATTATAAAGCCAAAAATTGAAAAACAAGAAACATTCAAAATGCACATCTTTTATTCTGTCAAATGTCTCATTGTTGATTTCTTCTAAAAAAAAAGCAAACATTTAAAGGTATCAGGGCTCCAAACTAATAAAAATTGCTTTCATTTTTCTTTTATACAAGGTTTGATTTCAGTTATATGCAATACAAATGTTTTTTGAACATTTCTGGTAAAAAAATTAACCAGTTAAGGGGTTAAAGCAATATAATTCTATATAACTATGATTTAAAATTTTGTTACATAAATGTAAAAAAATTATATATTTTTATTTAAAAGTCTGACATATACACAGGCTTCTATCACTGTTGGCGCAAGTGCTTTGAATGTTGGCATTTCTTCCTTTCGCCAAGAGCTCCAACAACCCCAAAAGGCTATAAACAAAAACTCAAGTTTGGAGTAGTCTATCGTTATTAATTCGAATAAATTGCATTTTTGATATACTCTTATGTATTCGAATTTCAGTATAATAGCTCTTTAATTTCCTTTGCAAGTCATAATAAACAGAAAATGAATATTTTCGACTAATATTCTTGACTTTTTACATTACAATAACCTAATGCTAGTGTGTTAACTTTTGAATATTGCAATTAGACCTTGCTATGGTAGGTGAATAAATATTAGAAATCATGATATTCAAAATCAATAATCACATTGTTTGGGTTGACAGGTAAAAATAGAAATTGCACCATGCCACAACCAAATCTTAAAATTTATTAACAACTTATATATAGCTTTGATGATAGAAGTTCTCTTTTTTTATGTAATATTTCTAAGTGAATCTTTAATTTTTATATTGCAAAATTATTTTAAATACAGGGCATAAATTAAAATTAACTGAAAGTTACATCTGCAAAGTAACTCTCTAAAAAATTTAACTTAATCATAAAATTTATTAGACTTTAGCACTTTTAAGATGTATATTTCAATTTATTCTCATACTGAAATGTATGAGAAGTTTTCAAGTTAAGCTATATTTCATATGACACTTCTATATGCTTCTGTAACGTTTAAAAAATGAAGCTGTTTGTTCTTTTTGCTTTTTTAGCTACACTAATGAAATTTAGCATTGTTAGAACAGGCAATGTCAAATTTTATGAAAAAACAAGAAAAATTTTCTTCTTAATTTTATCAAAATACCAGAAATATTACAAACAATTTGATTAAGAGAACAAGGTTTTTCTCTCAAGCATAATGTAATTGATTTCAGAGCATACCACAGCACAATAATAGGACAGGGAAATACTAAGGAAGTACTAAAATTCAGTCCCTACCATTATAAAACAACAGGGAATGATGTAGTGCTTCTAATTATTCTATTTTTATTTCTTAATCTGATCTCACAGTCAAAATAATAGTATATCAAGATTATTAAAAATTACAAACATGTAAAATACTCCCGATTTTCATCTGAATTCTATTCTGCTTTAAGTTAAACAGATATCCTGATTCATCTTTGGTTCCTGAATGAAAATATGACAGCACCTTTCAAATGACACCCCTTTTCAACTCAATTGATACACAAGCTAAAGATCGATATTTAAATGTACTTAAATCATATGCATATGTAACAATTTTAGGTTATCTTGAAGGAGTTTAAGAATTATTTCTAGAAACTTAAGACTAAAATTGGCAAACTCACAATACAACATTGTTAAAAATCTGTAATACATATATACATAATAATAAATTATCATTAGGTCTTTTAAATTATTTTGCCATTAATTTAATGTCTACTTAATGAAGCTTGATTTGAATTAGTTGTATGATTTAAAACAAAATAATAGGAAATAGCCAATTATACAATTCTACCCAAAATTCTTATTCAATTTAAAATAACTGTTTTGTAAACACTAAGTCCATAAATCATAATAAATTAAAATTTTCTTATGGAAAATCACAGCTAATTTATGATTTTATATTTAATTTTGATATCAGTAGAAAAGAATTTATATAATATTCATCAGATTATAGAATGCTCTTTTTTACAAAAGAATTGTAAATTTATTGCTATAAGTACAATGTGAACATGAGGTCAAAATAAAATCTTTTATTTTTAAGAACTGACATCATGAAAAACTGCAGCAAGCAATTACAATTTAAGAAATATCATTTGATATTTTTTGCAACTTTTTAATTATGCAGTATTAATGAAAATACACTTTTTAATGCAAATGAATATAAAATAGACTAAACCAGCTTGTGAACTACTATTTGTAGAAAAGAATCTACTAATATTATAAATAACTACTAATATATACTAAGATATAAATATACTAATATTAATAAACACAAGTTGTAACCACAATAGATGAATAATGGATGATTTATTTACTAAAATAAAATCACATAAAATGCCATACAATTAGCATACATAAAATAAAGTCAAACTTTATTTAAACTATTTTACATTTATAATACCAGCATAATAGTAGCACCCAATCACATATGCAAATATTTTAGAATAAATATTATTTACATTTCTACAATGGCCTTCTAAGTAGTTATTTACAATACTTCCAGATCAACATGTCGTATTTCAGGATGTTTTTTCTGGAAAAAAAAAAAATACAATTTAATAATTGTTACAATAGTAAAAGAGGTGTTCATTTCACCAAATATTAATTTTACCAAAATGAAAATAAAATTCCAAAGAGTAGGAATTCCAATCTTTTCATTTTTTAATACATCTATACAAAATATGCAATTTTTATTCTCAAATCTTTTTAAACACTTATCCAGTATGATTAAATAAAAAATTATCATAATACTTACATTTAAAGTGATTTAATATTCATTATAAAAGTATGCATAGTTAATAAAATGAGCTGAAGAAAGCAAAATCTCACGTCAATTACTAACATCTTTGGAAGTTTCAGATTTCAAACGCAAAAAAAATCCGGATTAAATTGTAGTCTTAAAAATAAATACAAGGCCCCAAACTTTCGAAGTTCAATAAATATTTATTAAGCTTCCAAAAAGAAAATGAAGTAATCTTGAAAAAGTTTAAATGCCAGCATTTACTTTTAACAGTTTAAGTACAAATAATAAACCAGTCTTCAAAGATATTCGTTTTTTCTTTAATCTTAACTATGCAAAATATGTTTACTACCTATTTATTTAGGGGGAAGGAGAGAAATCCAGTATTTTATGTAAATTAAAACTTATCATACTTACTTTTAACGTGATTTCAATTCGATCTATTTGGCCACCAAGTGTGTCAACTATGCTCTCACCATGTTTAAGCAAGAAAATTTCCACTTCTTCAATAGATTTTAGAGCCTTCATTTCCTAAACAAAATTAATGAAATACTTGTAGATTATAACAATTTAAATATAGACAGTTTTCTAAACAAACAAAAATTTTTTATATTATGGAGAATATGGTTTTAAAAGATTATTTGTCCAAATACAGATTACTTAGTTTCAGTTTTAGATGTGAAAAGGAATGCATATTTATTTTAAATATTTTTTCGTATAATGTTTATGTGTTGTTTACCATATAAAATTTATACGTATAAAAATACTGAACATATGTACATTCTACATGTAAAAATACTGTATTTTCTATATCCGATTTTGCTGAAGACCTTTATTGTTTGATAATAGGGGGTGAGGGTTTATCAAAAACGGTGGCCAGAATATTCTCAAAGTGAAAAGATGCTACTGAGAATCCTCTACTTGATTTCTCCTTTTAAATTGTGAAATCACAGTTTCTGAAAGGGAAGTCACTTTAGAGAGTTTTATATCAAATATGATGATTCAAAACTGTATCACTTTTTCCTTTGAAAAATAAAATTAGGGTCTCGTGAACTGATCTAACTTAGAGTGTGGAACTGATCTAACAAGTGGATATAAGTCACAACAACAAAACAAACTTCTTTGAGAACCCCTAACATGTTTAAAAAGAATTCTTTTTAATAGTACTTTTTAAACCACCATTATTTAACATCCCTGATACTGATGCATCTTTCAATTATTTTTAACAAAATCATGATTGTTTATGAACGATCTGTATTTTTCATCATTTAGGATTGTATAACAGATAAGTTTTAACAATAGTATTCACATTGACAGTCATTACAAAAACTTATATTCAAATTCAAACAAGAAATTGAAAACTGTTATTACTTCAAAACAGTACATGCAAAACTTATTAAAAATAGGCAGCTTCAGGAAAATTATTGAGATACAGAACAGTTTTGGCAAATTAACTTATTTAAAAGCAACAAAACTCTTCTGATTACTCGACAGTCTTAGGTTATACTTTTTTTTCATATACTGCACAACACACTATAAATGCAAATTTTTGTCTTTGTTTTATAACTTTCAAGAAAATTAATTTTTTTACAAGACAAAAATCTAGGAAAATTCTTATAACTAGGCAAATATAATCATTTTTCAGAATAAAATTTAATTTTAAAAATTAAAGTGGAAAAATATATAAAAATTAAGATACATAATTTAATTTTATGAATAAGAAGAAAGAAACCTCAAGCAGTGCATCTAAATCTTGAGAATCCAAGTAGGACCGTGTCAACTGCCTGCCATCAAAATCGACTTCAGCTTTGTAACGGACATAATTATTACCCATGTCAGTGGCTTTGACATCATGTATCGCTCTAATATAAAATTTCTGAATTATGAACAGATCATATATAAGAACTTATGCAATTTTAATTTCCACAGCAAAAGTAAAAACACAGCTATTACAAAGAAATTGTTAATGAAAAGAAAAAGTAATGATCCAATATAAAAGCATTAAATTGTGAAATGAATATAAGAAATTTTGGTTGCACAACATATTTTAACAGAATATTTATTATTTATAACAATGCAATACAAAATTCTAAATAACTTATATGAAATTTCAATGGCAATCAGCTATAATACTTCTAACTTTGATACCAAAATAAAAGCAATTAAACAGGCAACTATTGGTCTATCAATTTATCCATCATTTTGTTCAGACCATATTCAGGTTATTGCAAATTTGGTCAGTATGTTATTCACTCAAGTTCGACCTTTATTTTTCATTGGATATCTAGTCATTAAAGCATCTATGGCAACAAAAAAGTTGAAATTTTCGATGAAAAAGAAAGTTGCTATTTCTGATAACAACTCTTTTTTTTTTGCTTACATGTAAAACTATAGCAAAATATGTTAGTTATTTCAGACAACTCATGTTTTTAATGCCAAAGCAATGATGTCAGACAGTCCATTGCTGATGGAACTGCCTCGTCTTGTTTTAACTACGATTTTCAAGATAATGACCTCTCACGACTATTTATATTTTCACATAAACATATTGGTTTGTTTAATTCACTTACTTGTACTTTTGTTTATTTGTGAAGACAATGAACTTTAATCACCTTTTGACATGTATCTGCTTGAAGAGTTATTTTAAAACTAACAGCAGCCTTAACAGATTCGATTTATATTGGGCTGCATATAGAGCTGCAATCTTTTGACTGTATCTTGATGAAGAAAAATTTTTATTTAAGAAAACATAAATTAAACACTCAGAACAGATTGAGGTTATAATGAATTACCTAATCATTACGTCACATTCCATTTCTTTATTGATCTCTTGTAGCCTTTCAGCTGGTATAGATCTAAATAAATTTAAAGTTTATTGAAATTAGTATTTTAACTTTATGATTTTCAACAAATAAATACAGGAACAAACATTTTACCTTCCAACAAGAGCAGCTGTGTTAGTATAAATTATGAAAGATGCTACAGCACCTAACACACCACCTACTGCTAGAGAGCCAATAGCATCATATATTGGTAAACCAGTATAGGTTGTCAAACCCATGCATCCTGCTGCAATAAAAATACCAACAACAGCAGCAATATCTTCTAATAAAACAACATTAACACTGGGATCTTGACCACGTAAAACTGAAAGATAAATATTGATAACAAAATTAGGTAACTAGTAACTTAAATACTTACTAAACCAGTATCTACAAAAGAAAAATTTATGCACAAACACGGTAATCAGGGAAAATCACAATATTATTAAAAAATTTAAATATTTATTATGATTAGGTAAGTTACTCTATTATAACTTTTCGTATATGAGGGCTAGTTCGACCAGAGCCTGCAGTTTAAAAAAGATTACTAACCACTACAAAGACCTAGGCATGAGATGGAAACAAACAAACAAGTAATTGAACTGAAGACAGAAGAGCTTTACAATTCAACTACTATACATATTATAGAGATACAATGTCATAAACCATAGGTACTTAAGCGATATGAGTGAAACAATTGCAACTATAAAGCAGTGACATAAAACCGTATACACCTTAACAATAAGAGTAATTAATTTAAATTTGGTTTGTTTATTGCTCTACTATCAGTTTCTGCAAACGAGGTGAATTTTATCAGTTTGCACAGCCTAAAATGTATTTCCAACCACTAACATCCCAGGTAGAAGTAGAACCCATAAACTGTTTAACTGACTGGCAGAGGACTATCCATTTAATTGCTTGGTTGAAATTTTGATGTCAATTCATACTTATATTTGAAAATCGATTATGACCAAGTAGAACACAATATCACACACATTGTAAAAATGTTCGGGCAAATAAGAACTAAATTATATTGTATTTTAAGAGATAGCTTATATATTAATGATATATTTTAAATACAGGAATGCATATATAACTGTATTAATTATGTTGTTTTTGAATAAGTATAACCATATTTAAAAATTTTATAATAAATATATTTCAAATAAAAAGCAGGTAGCAACTTTATATTAAAGACGGAATAGCATTTAAAAATGTTGACTAAAGTTTATAAGAAACAGTAACAAGTATACAGATTACTTAATTACATATAAAAATTGATTATGAAGAAAGAGTTCCAATTAAAAAGCTAAGATTTATATTTATTAATAAAATATAAAAATATTTTATCACTCTTTCAAATATACCATACTGAGTGAAGGTCATTCCATCCCTCTTAGCTCCTTTGATTGTTTCCCGAATTGCAACAGCAAGAGTACCTGTATAAAAAGAATACTCATTGCCTCTACATTTGTAAGTCAGTTATTTGTCAAATAATTGTTATTTATTGCTTTGTTACCTCCTTCAGACACCAAAGATCCTCCTAAAACAATGTAAGCCTGAAAAAATTTCAAATACCAAAGTTAAAATATTGGAATTTAAAAAAAAAAAAAAAAAAAAAAAAACATCACATGAGTATTAATGTATTTATTTTTTTTTATCTGAATCAAATTCACAATCATCTTTTAAATTAAAATAAATTTAATTATTTTATGTTTAAACGCTTATTATTTTTATTTATTATATATTTTATTGAAAAATGCAGCATACAACACATTTTAATATTTTAAAAGGGAAAACTACACTTTAAAAATAAAAGTATTAATACTACAACCTAATAATTGAAATTTACATAAACATTATTTAAAATGACAATTTAAATAAACATCATTCAAAATGAACAAAATTTAAAATGATACTTTTGAGTGCAAATCAAATGCTTCAAAAGAGTTATGATTTCAGTTTGTTTATAAATCGCGTTTGCACATTAAAAAAAAAAAGATAATAACAAGATTTTAAAAGCATACATTTTTGGAGTGCAACTAATCAACTTTTTACAAAACAGCTATAAGAAATTCAATGATTAAAGTTAAATAATTATAGTTCATAAATTGTGAAAATAAGTGGTTATTAAATAATTATCATTCTTGTGGATATTAAAGACACTAGCAAAAGAATGTTACATATTTTATTGTATATTATTTTGTTTGCATAATATACAATAAAATGTGAGTTTTTTTTAAGCAAGTAGTATTGTTGTTAATAAAGCAGCAATTCAAACTGTATCTAACTACCAAACAGCCAAAAATGTTACATATGAATAATTTTGATTTCCATAGATGTGCTTTTCATCTAATAGTATAAAAAGTAGGATAATACAAAATACATTGATTTTTTTTTTCAAAAATATTTTAATCTGAATTTATCCCAGTTTATGATTTAAGTTTAAAAAAATTTATCACATTATTAATTTCCATTTAATATAATTTGTTCATTTTATATCGAACAAAAGAATATGTATCTAGATCATCTGAATTGCTAAAGTTCATTTAACATAGTTTTTTTTATGTGTGCATGTTGCATGCAATATATATGTAGAAACTTTTCCAGTGATCACACATGTATCTAAATAATTTTTAATTGTAAGAAAACAGGTATTTTTAAACCTAAATTTGTACCAAATAGATAAAGTTCGCATTGAATGTAACTTAGCTATATTTAAAAACAGTAAATAGCTTCAAAACTTTTATTTGGTTGCCAATCAAATAAAGTTGTTTAAAAAGGGAGAAGCATATCCAATGAAAGTATGTATCAAATTATATGAATAATTTTGTTAACCAAATTCATTTCCCAACATTTGTTTTAAATTACACTGTACACAGGGAGAAAAAACATATATGTAATACAATTAAAATAAGTGTTTAAAAAACGGAAAAACTAATTATTATAAAAAGTTTGATTTCTATAAATATAAAAACAACCAAAATATTAAGTTTTTAGGGAAACATTTAGGTTTTCTAATATTTGTTATATTAAAAAGATTAATAGCATGAAATAAAGAAATTTAAATGAATAAACAGAAAGAAACGCATAAAATAATAAATAAACAACATCAGTTTTAATCACCTCACCCAATACAAAGATTCCATAGCTTCTGGATTCATTATGCCATTGATTCCATGGTAAATTGAAAGGCCAGTCCCCAAGAAGAATATTCCAACTCCACTTATCAAAGAAGCAACATATCTCATGTTGTGATAGCCATAACTGATATAATAAAGTTAATTTGACATATTTCAAAATGACACAAATAAAAAATAACAGAAAATATAGAACTAACTAATATGCATTTATAAGGGAAATTGTTATGCAATAAAGGATTTACAATTTATGGATACAAACATTCTCTTAATGACTTATACGTTCTTTTTTAGTCAGCTTATAAAGTCATAAAGGATATTTGATTGTGGTTACTATTTCATGTTTTTTAAACTGACATACTTTACGCACTTATACATGTTTGATGAGGCAATGAAATTATGATTGTACATTAATTTAACAATACTTAATGATAATAAATATACCTAGTATTTCATTTTCAAACAACTGACATGAATTGTGCAAAGAATTCATTTTTATTTGTCATTACGTTTGAGATTAAAATTGAAAAAATTCTCAGCAAATGACAATGTTTTTCTAAAAAAGAATTTTTTTGGATACACAGTTATGAACATATTTTTAAAGATGGCACAAATGAACTTTATCAGGATACTTAGAATCAGATTATTTTACTAGTCTAATTATAAATAAATCAATAAAGCAAGTTTCACACTTTTTTTTAATAATATTTACAACACAGTATTTAAATAGGTTACCTGATATAAAATACTTAAAATATAATTCATTTCTTACTATGGCATCATTCAAAATAAATAAATAAATAATAATAATAATAAAAGAAAAGGAATCGAGTCATATAAATGAGAGATAGAAGCTATTTTGTTTTTTTAAACCATGAATTTTTTTATCAGTCTTGCTTGCAAAATTGCTTTTACTGAAGATAAACAATTCAAAATGCATTGCACAAGCTTTTGCAAAATAGAATCAAATAATTCTTTTTTCATTAACATAAAGATTATGTGAAAGATACTTCATAAACATAGCAATTATAAAACTTTTATTAATCATCCCAGTATTTTCAGCATGTCTATATTATAAATGACAATTTGCATTAGAGAAAAACCATTTGCTTTCTTCATAACAAGTGAATTTATTGAGAGATTTTAATGACTGCAACCATATTTCCTGTAAAACTTTCTTTGGTTTGTTGGAAGGAAGAACATTTCTTTGAAAAAAATTATACTGAACATTTTTAACGGCTGCCATTTTTATACATCACATTATTGATCATTTTACAAATAAAAATATTTTTATTACATAAAATTTTTTTAAATTTATAATTCCTAAAATGATCAAAACAGGCACATCTTATATTTAAAAAAATTTATAGTATTGACATGTTTACAAATTTGATATCCAATTAAATATACTTCAATAACAAAATTATTTTTACATTTTTTAGCAATTTGATATAAATATTTTAGATTAATAAAATTATGAATATATCAATCCAATAAAGGAAAAAAATTTAGTAAGTAAAATTGATATATTTTAAATTAATAAAATTCCCCAAATTCGTTATAACTTCAGCATTTTCGAAATATGAATGTTTGTTGAATAATGTATACAAAATATTTTTATTATGTTTTAATTTCATCACTATTTACATATTTTTTTTATCTGTTAATAAGTCTAAAATTCTAGCACAAAACAAATTAACATATTGTAATAACATAGATCTGATCAACAATTCACATGAAGGGCAAAGTTTTTGATGTAAGATTTTGTGGGAAAAAGGTAATATTAAAAATAAGAGGATAAACAATATGTATTGATAATACTAAAAAGCTAAAAATGTGAGTCCTTATACACATTTTTAGGTTTCAATCTATTTTGTAATTAATAAAAATATTTTAAACTCAATGATATTCACCAATGAAGTGAAAATCGTTTAATTTCATTACTTTTCAAAAAATTTACACGTCCTGAATAAATATTAAAAAACTACATTTTTCTGCAAGGATATTTAAGAACAAATTAAATCACATATTGAATTCAATTAAAAAAATTAGACATATGAGGTAAAATAATTTATTTTAATTTAGTAAGTACTTTATTAAGACTTCATTCATTGAAATTCTGTACATTAGCTAAAAACAAACTGTTTTGAAATTTAATTTTATTTTTTAACTAGTTAGTATAACTTGTTAATAGTACTTGTTAAAAGTAAATAACAGTTTATTTTTTAACAATTACATTAACAACTAAGTGGTCAGAAAAAAGGCCGCAGATGGATTTACATCAATTTTGATAAAGAAAAAAGCTATTAAACAAATTTATTAAAATTTGACCAATACTTCTAAAAATAAATTCTTTTAAAGAATGAAAAAAATTAAAACTAATATAAATTTAAAATATACAAAGTTTTTAAAATGGACAATTCAATATTTGGACACTAATTGAATCACTAATCATTTATATTAACTATAATTATATGACAATGCATCCCTAGATAAATTATTTTTTTGTTTTAACATTGAATAAACATAGTACAATTTAAAAAATGATATTTTAAAATTGAAAATTCAGAGAAATTTTGTGATATATTATTCTATTCTCAATATTTCAAAATTTTCAGGTATTTCAGATACTTACGGATGATACTGTGTTGGTGTTTGAAGTGATTTTTTAATTCCATAAGCAAGAAGAAGCTGAAAAGATAAAGAGCATGATTAAATCATTGAATCATGTATTCATTATTATAGCTGTATTACATGTAAAAAACTGTTCTTTGAGCTTTTGCTTCTGGAAAACTTAAGCTCTAAATAAATATTAAAAACACAGAAATAGTTTTAATACTCTTACATTTCACTTCTTTTCCTATTTGTTTCAACTATAATGATAAATTTTTTCAATATAAAAGACATTCATCACAATTTGTGAATAGTCTTGCAGCCAAATTCTTACAATGAATATTGAGGGCCAAATTACTATACTAATAGGTTATTTTTCATATTCATAAAATATTTATTAAGAATTTTTTGTCCCACTAATCAATCAAAAAAGAGAAGAACAAACACATGCATGTATCAATTTATAATTTTTTGTTTAAAAAATTGTGAAAATTTTTTAAAAACAAATGCAGGATACTTTTAGTTCTTTTGATAAAATTTAACATTATAATTAGAAGAGAAAAAACTACTTTTCTGCAATTCCCTTTATTTTCAAAATGGGTAGAACATGTATTAATGTTCAATTATGAAATTACATTAAATAAATTGTCTTTCAAAAATAACATTTTTATCTTTATTGACAAAATTATTTACATGTATTAAAATCTAATTATGAATTTTATGTGATTATAGATTAATAAAATAAATTTTTGTCTGATTTTGAATTGTTCAACAAAAAACAATTGTTCCATTCAAGAGAGCATTACCAATCCCAATTTTATGTACATTATAGACAGTATTTTTAAAAACACAAAATTTGAGACATTAAAAAAGAATTTTTTTTTAAATAAATTATTCAAAACTTAAATAAATTTCATATTTTTCCATTTTTTTTGGAAATTTCAATATTTTTTCCCAAAGGCTTTATAGATTTAAAAATTTTTTTTCAGAGTTGAGAAAATGCTATTCAAAGGCTGACAATATTAGGAGCTGTGTAAGACTATAATTTATTGAGCTACAAAATTTTAATGGTGTGATATTTAAATATTATTTTTACTTGGCATGCTTATGATATGAAAAATCAAATAATGTTATTTAATCAGGAAAATGAAAGAAAAAAACGCTATCTTAAATTACACATGTTTATACATAAATAACATTTTTTTATATAGGGGAACAATTATTGAAGAGATTATATTCTTAAATGTCCTTATTTGAGTTTAGAATATTTACATTCTAATTTATTTTATTGTAATTTTAAACTAAACTCAATGAACAACAGCCAATGAGACTTATGGCATACAGTTTCCATAATCAAGGGCCCAGTGGTGAGAAGCATATGTCCTAATTAGGTAGTCAGTCTAACACAAAATTATCACTGTTTAGTTGCTAAACATGTTTTGTACCCAGTTTTATTAACCTACTATAAGGATGAAAGGCTGAGTTAACTTTGAACAGCCAAAGGAGAGAACCTTGAATCTGAGCCGTGGGCAAACTAAAAGCTACCACTACGTCACTGGGACTTTATTATAATGTTAGACCATTCTATTTTTATTAATTTACTTGATTAATAGTTTATTCATAAATCCTTTCTTAAGGAGATTTATAAAGGAAATCTTTAAATGCTTAGATACTGCAAACTAACTGACTGAATTTCAGATATTCAGTAGATTTTAACCACAAAAATTGGAAAACTGAAAATTTTTCCTAGAGGAGAAAAAAAATGTAACTGATACTTTGTTACTGATACTGATACTTTGCTGTTTGGAGCTTAGCCAAACAGCAGCCTGGTTCCCAACATAACTTCCATGAAAAGGAAAGGGAAAATGTTTCTTGTTAAATTATAACTTTGAAAGTAAGATAGGTTACCTGATTTCCAGTATCTGCAAAAGAATGTATAGCTTCAGCAAACATACTATGAGAACCCGTGTAAAGCCAAGCACTCAACTTAAGAAGAAAATTTGAGGCATTTCTAAAAATTAAAAATAAACAAATAGAAAAATAAGTTGCAACTAAATTAAGTACTTAAGATTTTTATTAACAAAATTTAAAGGAAGTAAGGTAAATAATTAAAAAACATTAAAAGAGAAAAGCACTAACAATTTCTATTGTAAAAATTGTATTATAAGGAATTCATGATTAAATATTTATTTCTGATCACATTAAAACAAATTCCTTTTGGCACACACAATGTGTAACAATATGTTTCCATCAAATTTTATTTGTTGCACACGATTTTTAATTTACAAGCCCCTCTATAAGGTGTTATTTGTTACTAATGTATCTGATATTTTATAATATTATAATTATAATATCTTTTTTTTTTATCTTTATTTTTAAGACTGGACCAGCAAATTCCAAGTTTTACAGTGAGAGATTCTGAAATTATTTCATCTAATAGTGCATAGTCTATTTTCAAAATTTTTTTATAACAACTGTCATGTTCCATGGTTAAGAAGGGGATGTAGGGCATTATTAGACAACACACACATATTGTGTGTAAATTATTATATGTGAGGATTTGGGAACAATATATGCCTATGTGAAAAAATAAAGAATGCAGATAATGTATTTAATTATTTAAAGATAAGAACTGAAAAAAGAATCCAAAAGGATATACAGAAATTTACTTTGCTATTATTAAAGAAAAGTATTTTACATTAAAAACAGAAGTAAAAACTTACATAATAACTGCAGTCATAACAACTTTTCCCGATGTTCGCAAAATCATTTCTTGACGCTGAAATAATTGAATTAAAAATCAAAATATGACAAAATAACAATTTAATTATTAATTAGAAAAACAATTCATCAAAGTTTTGGCTTCAGAAAAAGTTTGAACAAATTGTAAAACACTGAATTCAAAAATTTTAACAGAAACTTAAAAAATTATTTCTCAGCATATACTCTCAACATATTTTAACCAGACTTCATTTCATTGTGAAACATATCTCATAATTTCCAGTAGCTGATCAAAACATGAAGCATACATTAGTAAATAAATGTATAATCTATTGAAAGAAACTTTTTTACTGGAGAGATAATGAGATTTTAGTTCAAGGACAATATTTTACATTTTCAAGTGAGAAGAAATAGGTACTCTGCTGCTAGGATATTTAAATCTCTGGAGTATACATAGTTTGCAGTACAATCAAGTAACTTTTCTTGCATGATTATGGCAGTTAATATTCAACATTCATTCATACCACAAATGTTTGTAAATAAGAATTTGGGATTGGCAATTTAAAAATCCTGTCTGATTTAATGTATTTTAAATGGTGACAAACATTAATAACTATAAATACAATATATTTTCTAATTAAAAATTTTAAGTTAATTTGAGATTAGATAAACAGTTGAGAATTAATGAACAATTTAGTCTTTTTCTTACTTTTCTGCACCAAAATTATAACCAGTAAGCATAAAACTAATCCATATAGTATAAAGCAAACATTTTTATTATTAATTTAAAATTTATTTTATAGTAAAAGAAAATATATTGACGTACCTTTCTTTCTTCATCATGCATTGTAGAACGAGAATATTCTTTCAAAATTTTTTTGACATAAAATATATCTAGAAAAAGATTATAAACTCAATAAATCAAAAAATAGAAGTATGCAAAAAATTGAAAAATTTACAATTAATTTTATAAGGAGATTATTATTCTTACTATTACACAATTTAATGTTAAAACTCTTCAGCAAATATCTAGGGTAAAAATTGACCATCAGTAAAAGTATAATACATTAATGAAAAGTATGGGTTTCATTATTTTCATTTCATTAAAAGAATAAAAATCATCAATTTGAAAACTTTAAACTTTTATTTCTACTAAGAATCTTAATACTTACACACATAGTTTAAGTACATTTATATAAAATTAATTCTGGTTGAGAAATTCCAAAACTTGAACTTTAGGGTTTAGATTTTTGGCATAAAAAATAAAATTAAGTCGCATTTAAAACAGAGGAATAGAAATAATGACTATAATTAAATAGCATATGGTGAACGATCCAGTGCTGTCAAGAAAAAACCATTACAACAAGCATTAAACATTAATCATAATGAGCCAAAATATCACTAAAATGGATGTAATCAATCAAAAATAAAATAATTGAAATTAAACACAATATTCTTGAAATATGTAAGCAACACTGTTTGAAACATCGGTCATTACATTTATATATCAAGTATGTAAAGTTTAAAAAAGATAAAAAAAATCATTTTATAGCAATGATTTTAGCAATGCACAGTTATTTTAAGTTACAAAAAGTATATAAATTTCTCTTTTGAAGACATTTAACATATTTTTGTTACACCAGGCAGTTTAATTTAATTAAATAGCTATATCTAAAAGATCTTTATTGTTAACACTTAAATATGACTAATAATAACACTTTGTTGTAACAAGGAATTTTAACAAAAACTTGGCACAAAATTATATTTTTAATTCAAATTGTATAGATGAATCACATAGGAACTTAAATTTTTGAGACATTTTGCAGAAAATACAGCAAATAAAAGTACAAACATTCTTTTTTACAGTTACTGTTATTTTAAATATTATGTCGATAATTTTGGGTTATTGTAGTTTCTGATAGAAAGGGGGCATCAAAGTAAATATTGCCCTTAGAAAAATTGGCTTTAAAAAGTTAAAACTGTACAGAATCACCCCATTGAGTTAAATTGTGAGTAGCATCAATGTGAGTAATTCATAGCACAAAATCTTGACCTGTCTTACGATATTATGTAGTACTTTTCACCAATATATGGCATATTGGTTAAAAGGGAAAGCTTAGTTAAAAAATGAATTACAGGAAAAAAAAATGTTGAAATTTTATTTCGATTCACGCATATTTTATGTTTATACACTAAAAAAGTCCATGTGCATTATTACATCTACATGCATACAATAAAACAGGGAGAACATCCATTTCAAAATGTGTCTTACATTGACAAACCAATATAGTATAATTTTGTCTACATACAAAGGACAAAGCAGAGGGAACACTTATCCTGAAGTGCCATATTTTGTTCAATCACTACAGCTTTGCCAATGGTTGCAACAGCTTGCCACTCAGTAGCAGAGAAAGGAAAGATTTCAGTTGAGCATTTAGCTGCATAAACGTTGTATGAGAAAATTCTATTCCCAACAAAATACCATTATATCTAATGTACAAAGAAGCATAATCATTAGAGTTTGCCATGCTGGGTCCCCTTCATTTAAAGTAATAATTTATAAATGATTCAAGACCCATTGTGTCAAGTGTCATGACAGCCAACACAAAATCGGAAAAGGCGCCTTCTAAGACGAACAGTGTTGGTAAAAGTCACTAACAGATTTAAATCAAAATTAATTTTTCAAGTCTGCATTGTTATTGGGTTGAAATTCATACATTTTTTTAAATCTCATTCCTGGATATTTTGAGAAATTTAATTCTAATGTGTTTGATTTTAAATCAAAGTTGAAAATTTAGAAAAATATTTAAAGTGTTTACTAAATATGTTTATGTTGAACAATACTTTTGTAGATATGATGTAAAAAATGGTTGCAAGTCTAACATTTTTTATTAAGTTGTTCTAATCTTTTCTAATAGCTACAAAATTTTTTTTGGAAAATATAGAGTCTAACGAGATTTACACTGGATTTCTATCAATTAAGGAATATAATCAGCAAGAAAATTGGGTATTGGAGTGCCTGAAAATTAAACAGAGTCAAACTTTTAACATGCATTACTGAGATTTCTTGTGTTCAATTCTCTTGCTGTACATTAAGTATTGATTACAACATCAAACTAGATTTCAAACACAAAGAATGTTCGATGAAGAATATTACGTATCTCAAATCATTGTGAAATAGTATGCGAGTGTTAATAAATAAGTACCATTTTTATGTTATTATTTTTAATATTTAAAAAAAACCCTTTCAAATAAGTAATTAATTCTAAAGTAATTCATATTAAATAAAAAAAAACATTATGTTAAAAAGGACTTATAAAAATAAATAAAATCCAGAAATTTTCACATAAAAGAAATAGTAAATGAATTTCTTTACTTTTTTATCCGAGTGTCAATTTGAATTATCATACGAAAAAAAAATCTGGTCAGTTTTAATTTTAAAGAGTTGGTTAAGTGATTTAAAAATTATTTGGTTGTCTTTAAAAAGTAAAATTATTTGATTATTCGATTAATAAGTTGAATAAAAATTTATAAATAGTTAACAAAATATTTCTAATTCAGCCATGCAAGCACAAAAATATTAGTTTATGATGCCTTATTGGAAGCTCATTCATGTATTATTGTATGTCTGTCAAGACATAATATCCACTAGTTGTTATCAGAGGGCATCTATTCAATGTCCCATAGACAGTAGACATCTCATTAATGTTAAATGGACTACTGTGAATCTTGCAATAGAAAATGTCTGCCCAGTAAATTATGTTTTGAGTGGTATTCAATAGGAGTTTATGACAGAGTAGCCATTTCAAAGCAGTTAATGCACATGTAGGGTGCTATGAAATAATTACAGTGGTCCCAATACCTCCCAAAGTAGACACAACAGAAACAGTTAATCTAACATGACAAATCACAATTTACATTATGACGTGCATTGGATGTATTGTCTGATAAAGATTGGCAGAGATATTTCATGTTTATTGTCTAGTTCCACTACTATGAAGTATAGAAGGGCTCTGAGATGGTGTGGGAAGTGATATCTTGCTTTGGTTTGGGACTACTTGTAGTCTTGAGAGAAGTAAAATGAGAGAATTATCAGTGTTCCTGAGGATCAGTAACACTTTATGATTCAGGCTGTTTCTTAAAGAACATTTTCCATTCCAGGTGATAATGTCTCAATATAATTTGTTCAGACATGATTACATGAGCATGTTGATGAAAGGGTTTACCTTCTATCCCCTGATCTCAAAATTAATGAGGCTTTGCGAAGTTTTTTGGAGATGAAAGAATTTAGTTTTCTCCTATATACACACTACCTGAACACAAGACCACTCTGCAAGAAAAATGGCAGCAATTTCTCTTAAACTTTGAACACAATATGCCACGTGGACAAAATACTTAATTCAGGTCAATACTAGTACAATTTTCTACTAATAAAATGCTCGCGTTTTTTCACAGGTCTTTTTAACTTTTCATTATCTTAATTTAAAAAATGTAGCAAGTTCTGATTTAAATTAGAATCTAAATATTCCTAGTTTTCCAAGTCATCACAGTGATCTTTTTATACCCTCTTAAACAGAAGATACAGTTACAGCATCATTGAATTTAGGTATTATTAATGACATTTTCATTGAATTCCACATTTCTCACTCACTTTCCAAACTATAAAAGAATATTTTTTATATAAATGTATATAAATACTCCAATTATTTTCCAGGAAACTATAGTACTTGTAATATGTGTTTATTCAGTATATAAATAAATTATTTTATTCCCTAAATAATAATTTGCTAAAAAATTTTAATTTTTCAAGTAGAAGAATAATGTTATATAAATTAAGAAACATTTTTTAAGATAATTTGCCTCAGAAAAGCAAGACATTTATTGGCTGAGAATAATGTCAAATCCATAATCTCAGGAAAGAAAAATGGTTCTTGGATTAATAACAAAATTATTGGTCTGGAGTGCAGCACTAATAAACAAAATCCAATAGCGTGATACTTTTATCTACAACTTTAGAAAGAACAGAGGCTAAATTAAATACTGCAGAAGAGGAATTTGCTAATTTTTGAAAAATGAAGTAAACGAAAACATTTCATTTTATGATATAAGGAAAACATGCACACACACTGAGATCTGGGCTATCAATTCAACAATACCAATTATAGAAAAATATTAGACACATCAACATTTTATGAATGGATATGTGAGTCAAGTATTTTCTAGAGATTATAAATAACTAGGTGTTCAATTATTGTTTCTGAAAAGATGTCTGAAAAAATCATTATCTTAGCACCTTTGGATAAACAATGTTAAACATCTTACCATTTATGGCATACATCTTTGTTTAATTTCAATTTATGAATATAAGATACACAGTTGACAATACGAAAAATAGAGAAATTGCAAATTAAATCCTATAACTTTTAAAGATTACACCATTTATGAGATAACAGAGTAAAAGAAATTTTTTTTTTTAAATTTTCTGGGCTTGTTTGAGTCCAATTGTTTGGATGGCTACATCTCACCACAGATACAAAACAATAAATATGAAATACAGAAAATAATACTGATAGTTAGATAATCCTTTCTCTGCAAAAACCAAGGTCCATTATATATCTAATAGAAATGGAGCACAAATAAAATAAAATGTACATACTTTTATGCAAAAACATTTAAAATCAGTAATTAAAGTTGTTACATAAAGACATATTATACTGAAAAAATAAACACGGTACATAAGAGTGATGTAAAAAGAAAACAAATTTAATAATATTAATCTATTTTTAATATAAATATATAGTGAAATTTTAAACATACAGTGTATTTAATATCTTCACTTCAAAACCAAATTACATTACAAAAGTATTTTTATTAACTTACCACTTCTGGTTAAGCATTATTAAGTTCCTATGATTTAGGACAGAAATGCTAAAACCTGGTCTAATTCTTATGAGTAAACCACCAACATACAATTTATTATGGGGAAAACACAGATTCCGTAGCTCAAGGCCTAAACTTCCGATGGCCTACCCTGAGCTTCTTATACATACTCTCCTGGAAAAACTTCATTGAATTGGAACCCACCCCTCTAAGTGGAAAAAATGTATCTGATGAAATTTTTAAAGCCCTATGAACAAATGCATATTTGCCTACACATTGTCTATTTATTATATTTCTTTAAACAGAACTGTCCTATTACAGTGAAGATAGATACATACTTCTGAGAAGTATAACCACACCAATCTTTTCTAATATATGTGGCATAAGTGGAAGCACTCTACATGGTTGCAAAAGTTTTGCCTGTTCTATTTACACACATTAAGAATAAACCCACTGAATCATTGAAGACTACTGATGTAAACCTAATAAATGTTTCTTTGATATGTAGCAAATTTATTTCACATTAAAGCAATAATATAGTGTATTAGCAAAATAAAATAGTAAAAAGTGTAGAAAAAATAGCATGAAAGTGAGTGAATGCTGCTTCATGTAGTATTCACAAGTTCATCATTTTCAAGATTTTTTTCTAAGTGGGTAAGTTCCTTTGAAAACTAAAGAAATGTTTCCTTGAAATGTTCATTTTTAAATGATTTATACCCTTGTATTTTATGCAGCAGTAAACTTGAGAGAGAGGGGGGGAGGGGAAAAAACGGTGATACTAGCATATCCTTAAAGTGTAATTTTGATTTGATAAACTTTTTAGGTACTTTTCTTGTTATCTTAGCAACTGGGCTTATAACTACCTTGCAATAAATGAGAAAATTAAGGACAGTTAACAACATTGTATTCGGGAATTGTTAGTAGAATAATCACAGATGCTTTTGAATACATGAATACTACAATTTTACGCTATAAACCTTAATATTTTGTTAATTTTATTAAATTTACTTTTTTTGAAATTTTTGCTCATATGTACTTATTTTTGTGTGTTCATTTGAATTTGATTTTCTTCATTTCCAAAAACAAACTAATATTTTAGTTTTGTTTTTATTATTTATTTATGTAGTATTCATTTATTTAATTTATATTAATTATTTACATTGATTTATTTGGTGTCTATTTATTTAAGTATATACAGCTTTTTTTGAAAAAAAAAATATTTAATATGTATGATTAAATGTGGATATACTATAGATTTCATCTGCTTAAAATGTTACCATTAAATTATCAACACAAAGTTTGAAAAAATAAGCTAATTCTTTGTGCAAATTACACACATTATTTAATAATACTTGGTGTAACCTCAGTATTTCCTTAAATAGTATTAGTAACATTTATAAAAATATGTTGTACTATAACATTTGAGTAATATTTAAAATAACAAAATTTCACATACTGTTTCGGTATTGTTGCTCTTCTTCTTGGCGTTTTTTAAGTTCTCGTTGTAAGGCTTCTTGACTACCCCATACCTCAATTGATCTATTAAATAAATATAATGTCAAAGATCATTTTAAAGCTAATGTTTTATTGACTTATGTATTTCCTAATTTTTACACATAGATATGTTTATTAATCCAAGTAAGTGAAAAAGTTGTCCTCAGAAGTCATATTTTAAAAATTAATAATGCTAAAATTTAAAAAAAATTGTTATTCTAAAAGTAACTGAATATTATGATTTCTTGATTCCCATTAATACATAAAAATAAAAACATGAAAATGATATTTGGCAAGTGAATACAATTCTAATAATGAATTAATTATATATTGTGGTTTTATTCCATTTTTAAAAATTATTAATAAGAGACCTGAAGACATTTTACAGACCAATTCAATGAATTAAAAAAATCTGTCAAAAAATATTACCCATTACAGCAAAGTAGAAGGAAATTCTAAGAGGAAAAATATGTCTGTCAAATATTCATAAAATTGCAAATGACCTGATATAGATAATATAAATTTGAAAATTAATTCATTATACAAGAAAAAATATTTGTAATCAATTCCTTTTTTTAAAGAATATAAAATCATGTTTACATCAATAAACATGGATTAATTTATTTAATACTTGTTATAATTTTTTTTTGTAATTTTCCTTCATTATAAAATAATGAAATAAGTTTAATAAATAAATCAAGAAAAATTAGATTTGAATGAAATTCAGGAAAAAGTCTTTGTTAAGTCCTTTCATTTTAGTTACATATACTGAAAACAGCGTGGAAACAAAAAATTCTTTTTCAGCAAACAGGGAAAGATAAATTCATTCTCAACTGAACCATAGAAAAAATCATATTACTATCTTTACTATATAAAAATAGTTCCTATCAAATTGTTTGTGCATGTCTGAAGCCAGGGAAACAAGATCTGTTTTTGACAGTAGTAGTTAGAGGGAAGGGACTTATTATAGCATATCGAATGCCTTGATAGTCGTTTTGGTTATCTTTTTCTGTTATTATTTTTGAAAAAACTGTTTTACATATTAACAATTTATTACTTAAATTTTTACAAATTAAATTTAAAATCATTTAATGTTAAAAATTAAATAACAAATAATAAAATTAATTTATGCAAAAATCTTCATATACTTTCATAATTATTATAATTTTTAACTAATTTGCAACAGTGAAAAAGTTGTTTTATTATTCAAAATAAATTAAAAAATATATAGGAATAACATCAAAACAAAGCTAAATAAATTATAAAATAACACACACCTACTACTATAAAATACATATAACGTTTGGGACTTTAAATCTGAAAAAAATGTGAGGTATTAATGGTATTTAGAACAATGCTAATTATTGCAAATTCATAACACACTTAACTACTTTTTGAAATGGACATCATTTGTTAAAAATTGGCTCTTGTTACTACAGCAATCACGAAAAATCAGACTTGACGATAGATAATCTTATGTTAGACTTAAGAGTGACACTTTTTCTAGCCTAAACAATAACTTACTGACTAATCTGTTCTGACAGAGGAATGTTTTCATGAATCAACATGTTTAATTTTAATTATGGAAAGCTCATTAAAAGTAAAATTATATTAAACCACAAACACATTTCCATGAAAAAGTGCTGACTGTAGTTTTTAATTCAGTTTTCTGTCATATTTTTAAGTACAAACATTAGACAATCAATTTTATTTTCAATAAGACATATGAATAAAGCATGAAATGTTGGTTAAATGTTATACATTTGTTTCACGGAAAAAAAAGTGTTTTTACAACTTTTTTACAGCGTTAATAATACTACAAAATTAAAAATAGAGTTTTCTTCAGTATTTAAGCAAATTTTATTCCTTGGAAAAGGCAACAGGAGAAAAGTAATATTGAATAACAAACCAGAAGGATTGCTTTATTCTTTGATGATTTTAAATCAAATAATGAAAAATAATATATAACTTAATTAAATAGTTTATTTATTAAATAAATTAATATTTTTGAATATGCATAATTACATATTTTCTTGCATTTTTAACTATTCAATGTATATTGTATGCAAAAATTGTTGAATATAGTACAATATTTAATAAATTAAATATTAAATAATTTTATAAAGCAAAAATATAAATATAAAAACTATTTAGTTACTATTAAATATACTATAGGAATCTTTATATGTTATCAAACAGTTAAGCAATAGTACATATTTATAGATTTCAATATAAATATTTTTAAAAGGTAATTTCATGAATTAATTTGATTTTCTGATCTAATAATTTTTAAATAATTAGAAATTTAATTATTATCCGGAATAAAAGTATTAATGGAAATACTACTTCTACTGTTTTATTATTGATTAATTTGCACATTTTTTAAAATTTCTTGGCTACTTATTTAACTTGATAGATTACAAAATCAGAAATGAGGAGTTTATCATTTCTAACAATCACTTGTTTAAATTAGCTTCTCCTGTAATTGAAATACTGATGTATAAAATCTCTTTACATATTAAAATGATTCTAATGGTCATGAACCACACTTCAGAAGTTAAGGATATACAAATGTATATGGACATAAAATAGCCTCTGTAATAAACATAATAAATCAATAGTTTTAGTTTTAAATACTCCAAGAGAAAATGTAATATTATTAAATAAAGAAAAATTTAAAATGTAGTCATTTTATAGTTTCAGAATAATATATTTGATAAAATGATTCTAGAAATTTCAAACATATTTTTTTATGCATAATTTCTTAATTAATTTTATAAATGAATAAAAAATGATGACAAACCAAAGACAAAAAGACTCTCAAATATATAACCATAAACTGGAATTTTAATTTGATTGTTAATAAGAAATAACTTACTTTTGTTCAACATCACATCGAAGATATACATGGATTGGAGGGTTGTCTTCAAAAGGGCTGCGTCTTTGAATTTTTCTTAAAGATTCTAAGTCACTGAAAATATAAATCATTTTTATAGTGTTTACATAGTCTTCTTTATTATCAATGGGAATTGTTAATTAGCTGAGCACCTGTGTGGTGTATATGTACACACACACACACACACACACACACACACACACACACACATATATATATATATATATATAAACTGTTTAAAAATTCTCTGTTCCATGTGCAGAGAAACAGCTAATACATACGACGGTAAAATGACTGATGTCAAGAATTAATAGAGCTCTTCTTTGAAAATTTTTGTTGTTCAGATATTTTTCTAGAGTTGGTAAATTTATTATGCTTTTTCTATGAGCAGAATTTGTTCATGCTTTTTTTTTTTCTTTTTTTTTTTTTGATGGATAGTGATTCCAGATTTCTTTGCTTTTTAAAAGCTCTAGCTTTTCTGGGTTTTACTATTAATGTCAAGCTAAGCTTGTGATTTGAAGTTTCACTGCAGTAAGCCAAAATAGTGACTCATTGCTTTTCTTGTATCTTGATGCAATAGCCTCTTTTTTTGCATGAAGCACCATATGATTTAAATCTGTTTCATTGCAGTTGTATATTTGTTCTGCAAAAATTGTTATCTTTTGCTGTAAGTCTTTGAATACAGGCAGTTTTTTTAGTAATTTAATTATGATAATACAAACTAAGAGTTTTAATAGAATTTAAAATGCATGATATTTAACATGCCAATCAAATGAAGAAACAACTTTAAGCTAAGCAGTGATAAAATAATTACCTAAGGATTTAAAAAAAAAATATCAAGCATTTTGAGATATAGCTTTAAATATAATCTTGTAAACAGATTAAATTAACATTAAAAAGAAAAATGAGCAAGTGGTAACATATTTTTTAGGAACAAAAACAAAATAAAAGATTCCTTTTAACATTATCTTGTTAAATTAGAAATGCAGAGAATGATCTTTTAAAAAAGACATTACATACTGCTGTCATTTCTTTCAAAGACTAATATTTATGGTTAAAATAGTATTCACAATAAAATAATTTAATAATAAAAACTAGAGTTTGTGAACTATGCATGCATATTTGATTACTTTTAGAGAAAACTGAGACACGTGCTAATGAAGTATTCCATAGAATACACTATCTAGTTCATAAAACAAACACACCTATAAGTATGAGAGTGTACATAAATATTATAAATATAATAAAGAAAAAAAAAAGAAACTTACAAGATTACATAAAAGCAATCTATTTACCTGGGTTTTAATAAATATTCATTCATTGCTCGAACAGGTGTAATAAAATTTCTTTCTGTGAAAGTTTTTGTGAAATCCATTTTCTTCCTTTCTTCCTTATGTTTTTCTGTAAATAAAAATCAATTATATTGAAATTATAAGTCTAACAATATTTTATTAGGATTTATAAATGATACAATTGAATAGAATTAATGTAAAATTTTTTTTTAATTTTCACACAAATTTATTTCTTTGATGATATAAGACACCAAGAAAATGAAAACAATTTAAGCTTAAGATAAAATCATTAAATACTTTTAATTTTTTTAAATTAAAATAGGTATAAATTTTACAATAATTAATAAAAAAGGAAAAATATTTTGATTTTCATGGCAAATAGTTTTCATTTGCATACACTTTCATCAATTTTTTGAATTTCTCCTTCAGATGATAGTATTATTTTGACATTACATTTTTCTTCTATTGTATTTTTAATATAAAAGAATGTTTAAAATTTTTTCATTGAGATTTATTTCTTCTATTTTTCAATAAACAGATTTTTGCCAATTCTTTTCAATAAACAATCAACTGCAATTTAACTACATTGAAGATATCACAGCAATTATGCAGTGATTGTATAATAATCTCATAAACCAATTTGATGCTTTAGCTATGTTGAGTGTGTAATTTCTTAATATACATTAATTACATACTATAAAACAGCAAAAATTATCTTCCAATTTAGAATAAGACTACTGCAAGTAATTATACTTGAATCTTCATAAAGTATGGTGATGGAGAGAAAATGTTTTTAACTTTTGATTGTTTAAATCTGCTAGACTTTATTTTTCAAAAATGCTTTCACTATATAAGATATTGTGAAAAAATATGAAATTTATAATAAAAATGAGAATTGATACCATTTAGCAAGTTAGCCTCCTAAGATATGTTTATTGACATTAAAGGTGTCATTAAAAGCAAATTTGTAACAAGGATTCTGTATCTGTTTTAAATAACTTGTTTTGTTACTTTCCTTATGACATAATACACATAATTTTTTATTTTCCTTTCATATAAACGTTCGAAAATTTTGTGTTAGCTGCTCAAAATAATTTATCAACACATTGGTTTTTACTGTGCATAATTATCAATGTTCCACTAAAAAGAATATTCTTATAAAATTATTTATATTTAACTATAATTACTAGCAACATGAAGCTTGGCAAATAACCTAGTGTTATTACTGAACTATACATATAACTCATATATATCTTTGTTATTACTAGTAATAGTGTTTTCTCTTTTTCAAGATATAGATACAAGTGTTTTTCAAACTTTTTCAGTGACTTAATATTAAACAAAGAATGAACATTAAGTAACTCATCAGTGTAGCACCATTAGAAACTCATCAATATAGCTTGAAGTCAAGATAATAGTTTTAGACAAAACTATTGGAGTTACTTGGCAAAAAAAATTGTTACAAATTTTCAAGAGATCAAAAATAGTTATAAACAGCATATGACATAATTTGTAGAAGATTTCAACTTTGTTTTTAATAAAGTAGAAATTATGATAACTATGAATAAATCTGAGAAGATTTCAAAGCATTACAGGTATTTGGGAGGAAAACTTATTAAATATAGCTCTTTATTTTTCAGGAAATCAATCAGGTTTCAAACAATTATCATTAAACACAAAGACATATTTTTTCAATTCATAACTCTTTCTATGCCATTTGTTTAATTAGTCGTTCAAAAATGTAAGTTATAATACATTGTTTAACCGTTTGAGTGGGGCAAAGCGCCATCGCGCTTCACTTGTTACGTTATGTTTATATATAAGAAAACTCTTCCACACTCAAACGGTTAATGATGACTGAAAATTATTAAAATGTAGGAATATTAGCAATAAAAGTGAGTCACAAGATACAAAACATTTTAATAAAAAATGAAAACAAACGGATAAAGAAGTTAAGTAAATTTATATAAAAAATACTATATTGAATAAACAATTGGTTGATTAGCTGACTGTTTCACCATCACTTCTGGCACATAAGAGCAAATTCATTTTAATTGGATGATTTGTGCAAGATAAAATAGTGCACCAGAACAAGATTTTGAATAAAAGCAAATTAAACTTGCTTTCATCAAATAGTTGTTTTGTCACTCAACAATCAGTTTCTGAATAAGAGAGGTAGTTCAATTGAGACCTACAGTTGAAGTAGATTCCAAACTGCTACATCCACACCTGAGGTAAGAATCAAATGAAAGAATTAATGAACTGAAATCCAGGGAAATAAACACACCTGGCAGCTGGGCAATAAATAAAACTACACTAATACAGCAAAAAGTTTAAAAACCAATCTTTGATTTAATCACACATAAGCAGTTATTAAATGTTTTCAGATTAACTCATAATATTTATAAGGTATGTAAAAATATTAAAAGCTTAAAATTTACATTTGTCAAGCTATGGGCAAGCAATGTCCAGTTAAAATGACATGTTTCTAATTTACATTTTCTATAGTGTATTATAAATTTTAAGATTAAAACAAACAATGCTTTTAATCTTTATATATAAATTACAGCACAGAAAAATAAAAGCATACAAAACAAACTAGGATGAGTTTAATTACTATATTATGCAAATAAAATATCAGCTATTGTTTAAAAATTAAATGCCCAGTAATGAATAATGAACAGAAAAGTTTATGTTTAGTCCTTTAATGTTATACTTTATTCTTTTAATGATTTTCAATGATATTCTATTTTTATTTAGAAATAAAATTAAAGAAATGCCAAGTAACAGTACCTATCTTGGAATTTGAAGCTACTTATTTCATATCTAAATAATAAATTGTTAATGTCAAAAATTTATGTAAAATATAATTAAAGTATTTATTTTCCCAAAATTTATCAGATCACATCATAATGCTGTCTACACACTATTTTCATTTTTAATAGGTGTTTTGCAAATAATTCTGGTTATTATTAAAATCTAATTTTTTTAACTATTCTTTTGAAGAGCTTTTCAAGATATCTCTGAAAAGATCAAGAAAAAAGTTTCATTCCATAATATAAATTTTTAATCTTTTGTATCTACATTAATAAGTCCTCTGTAGCTAAGCAATTCTTGATTCAATAACTGACATATTTTTAAATGTTCACATAAAATTTCTGATACAACTCTACAAATATGTAAAATTAAGGCTATAATTACAGAATGTTTTTGAACTGACATTAGAAAGAACAATGTCTAAGATCGATGAAACCTCTCATTAATTGAAAGAAATCCCTCTTTGAATTATAATGGAATTGAAATTATAAAAAAATTCTAAAATAACAAATTGAGAAAAAATTAAAATTAGCGATAAGCATATTTGTGGGACACAAAAAATTAGTTAATTTCTCTTACTTCTGGATAATGCCCAGAATAAATTGGATATAAATAAATTGTCTACCTTTAAGATAAAAATTATGTAACAAATTCTCCTTATTGCAGATTACTAAGGCTTGATTAAGGTCATTATGGTATACTAAAAAATTTAAACAAGTAGCTACAATATTTTATGTAACATTTGTTGATACAGACAATTAAAAAATTTTAAGCCAAATTATTGTTAGCCATCAATATCATATTTTGAAAGGTTTTCAAATGATTAACCTATTAATGTTCATAAGTATATTATTTTATCAAAAAAGTATAAATTAACTTACTAGATAATGAATCGCGAACTTTTTGAGAATCATCTTGATTAACACGCACAGCTTGAGGTTTACCAGAATTATCTTTTATTTCATATACAGTTCTAGATGAATGAAATTTTCGTATTAAATAACAGTCTGCTTGCTGGATGAAGGAGTTAAAAAAAACGCCACCAGATGAATGAGATGGGGATATCTTACAATCATCAAATGCTAAAAATGACAATATCACATTTTATGGCCTATAGTTTCCCTATGACGCATACACATATAATATATATAATAACATTTGCTATTAAAATAATAATGAGGTTTTTTTTAGAAAATAAATTATGAATATTATTTTTAATTTTATAAAAAATACATACAGATTAATTTTGATTTTGTAATTATCAGCACAAGTTCTACAATATTATAATGAGAAATTTTTTGTATTTTTCACAAAATTTTTATTAAAATAAAATGGCTTAAAAAACATAGAACAATACATATAATACTAATTTGTAATAATACTATTTTGAACTTGTTCTTTTATTTGCTTGACATTTTCGCTCAGAATTTACAATGTAATTTCGAAGCCAATTGACTTTAGTTGATATCATGAAAGTAAATGCTTTATAAGCAAAATGTTCACAATGGTTACATAATTATCATGAACAGCCTATTGATTATACAATAAAAACTCTCAGTTATAGTTTAAAGTTATTATAACTTCCATACTTCATGAGAAAGTCAAAATGATTCATCTATTTATTAATCAAAGTTTTCTAATTAACTAAAAATATATATTTAAAACTATATAAAAGACCAAAACATTCTAAGTTAAAAGTAATTGTAATTGACTAAAATTAATCAAATCTTTGATAACTCCAAAAAAGAATTTTATTTAATGTCAGTGGTAAACTAAGAATTTAAAATCCTATATTACTTTTTTCTATGAAAAATAAAATCAGTAAAATTCTCTTACTGTTATGTTAAGTTATGCAAAGTAAAATAACTGGTTAATATAGTTACTGAATTCCCAATTTTGAATAAGAGTCATAGTCATGAATCAAGATGTTTAAATAAGAAAAATATATCTTTTTCCAGTAATAACTATTCTTTGGAGAGTAATTATTTGGATTAATATTGACATGAAGTGATGCATCTAAAAATTTAATTTCACACTCACATAGATGAAATGAAAATTTTCACTTTGTGAAATTTACTCTTACACCTATACTTTTACTGCTACTTTCTGAAGTAACATTCAGATTTTTTCTAACACATTTAACTGAACATAATGCAAATTTGTATAATTTTTATGCTTGAAAGAATTGTTGTAATTGAAATATTTTATCTGAATTAGTAATATATCATGAAAAAATACAAGGCCCGGCTATTAATTTCCAGGACTTGTGAATAACTCAGAAGAAAAAAGAGTTAAGCACATAGCCATTTAATATTATTCGAAGTAATCCCCATCAGTTGTAATACATGTCTGTGCTTGGCTGTACAAATTTCGGAAAGAAGTTTTAAAGTCCTCTTTTGGAATGCTCTTAAAAAGTGATGTTAGTTTTCTTGACATCCTGATATCTTGTTCACTTCTTCGAATTTTTCAGCTTAGGAAACAGGAAAAAGTCCACAGGTGCTAGGTCTGGTGGATGTTGAATCTCAACGACACCATGCTGGGCAAGAATAACCTCACAGGCAACACAATGTGAGGGTGGGCATTGTCATGTAGCAGTAGCCAACTCCCATTTCAAAATCGGTTAAGAACTTCTGTGTAGAAATGTCCATTGATAGTCATGTTCTTCTTCTTCTTCTCTTGAGCTTGTCAGATATGTGGCACCTCTGCATTGTTGCATTTTGTACCATGCTCCAAGCCCAATTTTTTCCTAGTTCCATTGTCTTGGGTCACCTATTTTGTTTATAAAGTCTGATAGGCCCTCAATGGAGTTTAGGTGTAGATAGTCATGTTAGGAGGAAGAAATTCATGATGAACGAATCTGTCACAATCGAAGAAAGTAATTAACATGAGCTTGATTTTGGATTTTTCAAATGGAAATTTTTTTTGCCAAGGTGAACTTGGAGACCGCCATTCAGAGCTTTGATGCTTGGTTTCAGGGTCTTATCGATAACACCAAGACTCATTTCCTGTGACTATCTTATCCAGGAATGCAGGACCAGCATCAATATTGTTGATAAGTTCACCACATGCATCCATTTCAATTGTTTTTTTTTGTCATTTATATGGCGAGGAACGAATTTGCAACAAATCTTCAGTTTGTCTAGGTATTGTATCAAAATTAGTCAGTCTCTTTGTCCATGTTCAGTTTAATGGAAAGCATTCGAATAGTCAATTAACGATCACATTTCACTATATTGTTAAGTTTTTTCAATTACTTCCGGCATGCGGCCAACCAGTGTGTGGAATAACTTCAAACCTTTTGTGCCCAATCCAAAAGCATTTAAACTACTCAAAAGTTTTTGAGTGGAATAATGCTCCCTCACCATAAACTTGTTTTTACATTTAGTAGGTTTCTGCAGCTGTCTTGCCTAATTTGAAGCAAAATTTAATGTTAATTCCTTGCTTCATTTTCACTTCGACAACAGGAATTTAAGAACTTCGTTTTAATGCGCCTTTTCATGAGAAACACTTACTTCAGAATAGCAATGATTGAACTGCACATGTGCAAGAACATGTGCAGTTCACATACAATCCCTCACCAAACACATACAATCCCTACAGAACACATACAATCCCTACAGAACACATACAATCCAACAGAACACATACAATCCCTCACCATAAACTTGTTTTTACATTTAGTAGGTTTCTGCAGCTGTCTTGCCTAATTTGAAGCAAAATTTAATGTTAATTCCTTGCTTCATTTTCACTTCGACAACAGGAATTTAAGAACTTCATTTTAATGCGCCTTTTCATGAGAAACACTTTCTTCAGAATAGCAATGATTGAACTGCACATGTGCAAGAACATGTTTTTCAATATGCAATTATTAGCACCATTTTCCGGCTTTTCATTTTCCTACTGTTACGTCAGCCCTTGAAATTAATAGCTGGACCTTGTACTTTAAACACACATCACCAAATAATATAATTATACCTGTGTTTTTGCATTGTTTCCATGGCAAAGCAATCAAGGTATAGCTTTTGTTTTTCCACTTTGCACAAGAAAAACCACGAGTAAAATTTGATTGTAGCAAAGAATATGTTGCACTTCTACCAAATATAGTTTTAAGCATATTTCACCCAAAGATTTTAGAAAATCTGTAAAAGAAAATACAAATCAAATACAGATGCAAAACAGAAATTTATATTTTGAATCCAAATTTTTTTAAATACATTTTTCAGATCTAATAATAAGAAAATTGGTTTTAATTGTACAGTGTGTTTTGTAAAGTTTTTCACTATTTTCAATACTGTTACATTTTAGAAAGATTAAAATATAGCTTTCACATCTGATATATAAAACATGTATAGACAAATTTTGGTTAATCCCAAACATTGCCATTTGCAAAGTATAGTTTGGAAAAAAAACAGTTTAAATAAAGAGATCAAACAATATGAATTGCGTACTGTGACATATGGAACAAAATGTGCCCCTCATTTGGATACTAGAGTCTTAAAACAATTAGCTTTAGATGAGCAGATTAATTATCCAATTACATTTTCTATACCATTAAAAGATTTTTATGTGGATGATATATCATCAAATGCTGAAAATAATGATTTAGCAGTTGCTTTGCAACATGAACTGATATCCCCATTAAAAGTTGGAAGAATGGAGTTACATAAATGGTATTCTAGTATTGTTGAACTTTTGATGAATGTTCCTTCTGAAGACTAAGAAAAACACTTTGAAAATTCAGAAAAGGAAACTTAAAACTATGGGTATGAAGTCGAATCCTGAAGAGGACGTATTTTGTTTTACTGCAATCTCCTCTGATGAAACTGATTGAACAAAACGTTTGGTTTTGGCTACCATAGTAAAATCATTTGATCCATTAGAAATTGTCGGTCCAGTTAATGTGCAAGCTAAAATTTTTATTAAAGAATTACGGACTTCGAAATTGGACTGGGATATGAAATTACCTTTGAACGAAGAAAGGGCTTGGAGGAAATTCCGAGATACCTTACCTGAGTTAAAAGGCTTCAAAATAGATCAATATTTGCAAACAAATTCTGCTAAAAGAAAAGAACTATGTGGATTCTCTGATGTGTCAAAGGATCCCCTATAGAGCTGTCATCTATCTTCACTGTGTAATTGATTCTAACAAAATTTTTATCACTCTATTGTGTAGGAAGTCCATAGTTGCTCCCCAGACTTGTAGAAAAAAACTGAATATTCAACTTTCAGCTGTGTTTTTATACAGATTCAACAACTGTATTGGTATGGCTGATAACATTATCAAATTTATTAAAGGTATTTTTTTCAAATAGAGTTGAATGGATTTAAAACTTGACGAAAGACTATTTGTGGCAACATGTGAAGACAGAACAATTCCACAGATTTCCTATACTGTGGTGTGAATACAGATCAGATCAACTTTCAGAATCTCTGGTGGCATGGACTAGAGTTCCAACATGAAGAGGCTCTTGTGATAAATTGTGAACATTTTTCAACCTCAGATAGTCAATATATTGATGAATTCAAAAAAATTACAAATGTGAACTTACATATAGTGGAAGCTGATAACTTCTTTTATGAACTCTATAAAACCATTAATGAATATAAAAAATTACTTTGTATTGTGAGTTTTATTTTTAAGTTTATTGATAACAGCAGACTTTACCAATAGAAAGAAAAGGCCACTACAATTATCTGAATTGGAAAATGCCTTGTTTGTACAGGTAAAACGAGCCCAAGCTGTTTAATTTAAAGAAGAAATTTAAATTTTCAATAAGGGTAAGACAGTAACCAATAAGGTAAGATTTTTGTATCCTTTCCTAAATAAAAAAAAAGGGTTACTAAGAGTAGGTGGTCAACTCCATAACTGTGAAAATGTTGATTATTAAAAGCACCATTCATTTTATCAAATGGTTATAAGTTAACAAAAATGATTGTAAAAAATATTCATAAGAAATATTTACATGTTAGTCCTCAAGAATAGTTATACCCTGTGTGCAAAATTTTTTTTATCCAATTAATGATCGGTCAATACATAGAAAAATTGTCTATCACATGTTTCAAAGTAAAACCAGTTTTAAAACAGCAAGTTATGGGTGAATTATTTAAAGAATAAGTAAATGTAAATTTGGTGTTCAACTGCACAGGAATTGACTTTTGTAGACCTTTTTTCATTAAATATAGAGGCCAACATAATGATCTATTTCAAAAGGTATATGTTTGTATTTTTATTTGTATGGTTAAAAAGGTAATATATTTAGATATAGTTACTGAAGCATTTATTGCTACTTTAAGAAGATTTCTAGAAAAGAGGGTACAGCACAAAAAATTATGTGTGATAACGCTACAAATTTTAAGGGTATTAGTAATTTTAAATTTATAACCTTAAAAAACTACATAAAATAATTATAACCATGATGGTAATTTTAATAACTTTTTATTATAGAAATCTGCTTTCAAGAGCTCTGAAGAATTTCTAACTATTATTATACAAATAGAAGGAATTTTAAATTCCCATCCATTAACTCCTCGGCATTTGTTAATTGGTCACTCTATTAATAGTATTTTTAAATCAAATATTGAAAGTAACACATTTAATTTTAGGAAATAATGTACTAAAATGGTTCAAATAGTGATGAAATCAATTACTCAATTATATAATATGCAGCAGCATAACTACTGGATGATTGTTAAAGACAATATTAAAGTTAGGGACATGGTTGTTATCAGAGAATATACTTGTTTGTGGAAAATAGGCAGAATTATTAAAGTTTATTATGGTAAAGATAATTTAGTAAGAGTGGTAAAATTAAAAACTAAGAATAGTGTAATTAAAAGACCAATACCAAAAATTGCAATTTTACTTACAGTAAAGTAAATGTAATTTTTGTGCTTTATCATTTTTGGGTATAACCATTTATAAAATTTTATTATTTTTGTAAAGTTTATATTTATATCATATATTTTTTGTTAATGCAAGCAATTATTTACCATAGTAGAATTTGAAAATGTGTTTATAGTAGTAATCTATTTCAAAATGTTAAGTAATAGTATTAGTTTTTGTATATTGTATTTTATTACTTTATGTACTCTATTTCACTTACTTGAAATTGACATTTTAATAGAGACGTATGTATACGCCTTTTTTGTAGTTTCCCACTATTTTATTACTCATGTTGTTTTTAAGGGGAGGTAGAGATATGTCACCTTAGGGTTGCCAGCATTTTTAGGGTTTGAAAAAAGGAACATGCAAAAAAAAAAGTTTTCTTTCTTTTTTTTTCGATAGAAAGTAGCTGCTGTGGGAACAAGAGCTCATGAAAAAGATTTGCTCTTTCCTTAATTTATAGATCATTTACCATGCCATGTTAATAAATTTTTTATTTGATTGTTAATGAAGATTGATTTGTCTCAGTCTTTATAGAAAGTTCAAGCACAAACTAAACCCTTTTTAAATAGATTGTAGCAGTAAAATGTGCATAAACACAGTGAATATTTTTTGCCATTTACAGAAAATAATTTCATGCAAAACAGTTTTTGTCAGCAATTTGGGAAAAAAAAAAAAAAAAAAAAAAAAAAAAATTATTTACAACCAATATGGTCAGTAGAATTAAGATAATTTATACAAAAGTAATTTTCAGAAGAGCCAACAATATCTAGAAAGGCTTGGAAAATGATGCTTTAAAAAAATCTGTTATTTGTATTATTAATGACCTTTGGGATAGATAATGCAGATGATAGTTAAAAAGTCCTTAGATTCATAAATACCATTTAAATGGTAAATAATTTTTTACTATTACTTTTAAAGCAGAAATTTTTTCATAATTCATTTATTCAATTCTTTACCCCTTTGCAAAATTTGATTGTAGATTCATTTGTTTTGCAGTGACTATTATTACATTGATTAAACAGTAATAATAATATCATTATGCAAGACAAATTTCCATGCACTGTGTTATAACTGTAATTTAAAAGAATTGTTAAAAAGTGGTGCAACAAAGTTTTCAATAAATGTCAAATGAATACTGTAGCTGTCTATAACAGGAAACTATCTTTTATTTTTAAGAAATGGCATTAAATATAATATTCTTATGATAATGTTAAATTTTGGATATGATGTTTATGATAAATTCTCTTGATAAAATAAAGTGAGGAAAATTTTCTAGACTTACAGGAGTTCATTGGAAGCATTTAGATCCTATTATAAAACGGATTTTCCATATATTAGTCTGTCTCATTATCACACAGATCACTTGTGTGATGATCTAGTTTAAAATGAAACACAACTAAAAGCAATTTAACTAAGCTGTAGAAATTAGAAATGCCTCCTTTTGAAGGATGACAGATAATTACTCTTAAAATGTACTGCTTGAAATGCTAGTGGAATTTCACCCTCTCCATATGCATACTGAGGTAAAAGCTCTTATACAAATCAAAAGATTTACACAGTAATGTTGCTGGGCAGAGCATTCAAAATATTAAACTTGGAAAGATCATGATATAGGTAATGTTACATATTCTTTCGAAGATATGTGAGTTACGAATACTCTTGAACGATTTTACTTGTTACGAAAACTGTCTAAGAAATCTCTTCATGTTCTAACTGCAAAAACTTATTTGAATCTTTCTCACAATAGAATTTGCTCCTTTAAGTACATTTACAAATTTAAACTAGAAAAACTAATTTAAATTATATACACAGAAACATTAATTAAGTAAAACAAATGTTTATAATCTTTCAATTTATAGACGAAATATTCCTAATGTTTTAGACAGTCAAGCAACTTTATCAGCCTTATAGAAGAGTACTAGAATTTCCAAGTTGGTTTAAAGGTTGTTTCATGTAATCTTTGAATAATAGATTTTTCTCAACTCGGCTTTCATCAACCTGATATTCAAGAAAATGAGAAGGGTGAAGTAAAGTTTCATCACCTAGCCATTTTTATTTTACTTAATTTGCCAAGAGTTAGTTTTTAGGGCAGGTTTGGAGTGTGATCTTGTGCTACTTCTTAAATTTCTGGAGTTACTGTGCTTTGCACCTATCATTTGAACTCTTTGACACCCTTTTTTCCCCCTCATTTACTGAAGTATTGAGATCATCAATCTTACTTAAATTATTATCTATAATACCTTGCTTCCTATTCCTAAGAAGTTTAAATGATATAATTTTTTGTCCTACCCTCATTTATTTTTTTGTGTGATTCTTCACTCCATATCCTCTTACAATAGTCATTGAAGTGTAGCTGATTTCCAGGTACTTGTGAAGATGTTGGACTAGAGCTGAGATGTCTATATTGTTGCTGTGATTGATAAGAAGATAGGAAGAAAAAAAAGAAAAATAGGTAGACAAGTGATGTACATTTGGAAATTAAACTTTAGTTTAGGTTTTAGTTTCACTTATGGTATGAAGGCTGTGCTAATACACCTGCTTAATACAGAAAAGGTGCAAAAAAAAGATTGATTGCACTTTTGATAATCAATTGGTGAAATAATTTCAAAAGAACAAAAGTCTGGCACAAAAGAGAGCTCCAGCAATCTTACTGTTGGTGAAAGTGGAGTTGGCACAAGGCAGCACAGAGACCACTATTGGGGAGCCTGGAGTTCAGACAAAAACTCAATTTAAGTAGGCAAAAAAGTGCCTAGGGATCAGGGTAAGACTACACAAAAAGTGGAAGGAACCAAAACATTTAGGTCTGAGGTTTCAACTTCCTCTCCCAGTAGCACTGCTACCAAGGAGCTCAGGAAGGACCATCTACCTGGGCCTTGCCTAGGCTGCAAAATATGTAAAAACAGCCATAGTGAAGGATGGATATGATATGATGCAAATACACACCATACCATGTGGAAAAGTAATAATTGCAACAAACATGGTGAAGATCTTTTAGAATACATTATGTATTATAATCTATTTATCCTTAATAAAGATAATGAACCTACTTGTATTACTGTAAATAAAAAAATGGCTGATGAAGTAAGCTTATCTGAGCATTGATATATTAGATTTTCTGATTTAGGGGCAGATTAGAGATAGTAGATAGGAAACCAAAAAAACCCAACTGGAATTCCTTAAAGTCCTGGTCAGAGAAGGAAATTTTGGGTTAGTTATTTTTGGTAGTAGATTTGAAGTTGGCATTTGATTGGTTGCAATGTACCAATCTCCAAGCTTACTAACAAAATAATAGGGTAAATAATGTTTGCTCATCAAGATAAGTTCCTAGGTGGTCTTAAGGAGGGACTGCTTCAGAGACATCTAATGAATTTCTTTAGGGACAGTCTTTCTTACAGAGGTCAAATGAACTGATAAGTGACTTTAATTCTATAAGCCATAGCAGAACACCATTTTACAGAAGAAAAGTAGTTCTTAAGGGGGCAACTTTTAAATGGAGTATGAACCAGAAATCATTTAAACACAATGGAGACAAGGCAGACATTGTTCCCCTCTTGCATCTGAATAGCCTTCCTTGAAGCCTAGTTATTTGTTCCCCTCTTGAAAATCTATAATTGCTTCAAGGTATTTCTTCCTGTATGTCGGTAAAACCTAGGCCTGTGAAAGGAAAGAGATAGTTCAAATGTTTTTAGAATATAACACCGAAAATGGCCATTGATGATGTAGTCAAGCATTGAGGGAGAATAAGCTGCTATGAGATTCTGAAGACAATTATTTTATTTTAGAGTTGAAATTTTATTTAATTACAGAAAAAAATTTCAGATGCCTTACAAACATCAAATAAATTTACTAGTATTAAATGTTTAAAAATAACTATCAATTTTTAAATTAAATTAAAATTTGATTTAAAACATTGAAATATAAAAATTTGAATTAAAATACTGAAATATATAATACATTGAAAATATATTTAATTTATTTTTCTTGAATTTCTTTAGATTTAATTTCAATAATTTGCTTTGGTTTTCTAAGATTTGATTCATTTTCTTTATGGCCTTAATGAGAAGACAAAACAGTTGCACACACACATTTCCATTCAAATACTTCACTTTTATAAACATTCACAAATGGTGAAAGAAAAGTCAAATAACTTATTTGTTTCAATACGAAAAAAGTAATGTAGTTTATTTATTTGATTTGGAATGACTTATCTTCCTTTATAAATTGTAAATTTATTTAATCATAAAATATTAAAATCGTCAAAATCATTTGCTGGTTTAAATTTCTAGATGAAATAGAATATTTATATATTATTTGTATTGAAATAGAATAAATCATATTTACTTTTTGATTTATTAATTGTAACTACTTCTTTTTTTGTTAATATATTACAATTTAAAAATGATGTAAAAAGATTGAATAAAATTTAATTTATGCTCTATAGATGAAATTTGAAAATACTTCCTAGAAGATGTACATTTACCATAAAAGTTAATGTATTGATTCAACAAAGGTGATAAGAATAAACAAGTGATTGTGTGTTTTTATCATATTGATGTGACATAATTTACGTACCAAAAACACAATTATACTCCATTGTAACTTCTCAGCCTCTTTCTCGACAAATCCAACTTTTCTTTTTTTTTTAATTTCATTAGTTCTGAAACTTAGAACTGCAATAGTTTACACCTAATTATAAAAACTTTTTTGTACATTATGAATCTTCTAACATTTAATTTTATGTGACTCTAATAATCCATTTTAATAAATTACACAATTTACCATATATAAAATAAAAGTAAGTTAATATTGTTATCATAAAAACATAGCTGTAAAAAACAGTAATTATTCAGAATAATATTATCTTCAAAGTAATTATTTTTTTTAAATTTCATGAAGAATATACGTCAGCCAGTATGTAATAAATAATTGAAAGCATAAAAAATTTTGTTCTAAGCAACACAATCTTCTGATTATCAACTTTTTAAAAATCATGTATTATATTTTATACATATAAATAAAATGTGTGTGTAAGTGCATTTGTATGAACTGCGTGTATAAGTACATTTTGCAAACTTAGAAACTCAAAGTACTAAACCATAATAGCCACACAAAATTTTTTTTAATGTTAACTTTTATATCAAGTATTTTTTATACAAATATGTCAACATTCTATTAGTACAAGTATATTAGTTCATTTTTATCTTATGTTCTTTAGAAAAGGATACTTTTCTTATAAAAAATTATGCATGCACATATCATGGAGTACCCATTAGAGTACTACATATCATACATTAAAAAAACTGAAAATATTTTTCATCCGAGATTTTTCTTTTTTTAAAAAATTTTAACTTTGTTTTCCCACACATATTGTTCACTATCATTTTTAGCTTTGATAATAAATGGATAATCTTGGATTTTCATTGATTTCGTGCATCCAGGATCAATTATCTCTGGTAACAAACAATCATGATAAAAGTTGTTTTAAGCTTCATTTCTTCTTTTTAGAATAAATTTTACTTAAAAGTTTTTTCGATCTTGTGGCTTTTCAATAATCATAGGATAAACATGCAATACACTTTTTTCATTATATGTAACTGCCCTTGTACTTAATAAAAATATTTGTGTCTTTTATTATATTACAAATATGCTTTTGCTTTGTTATATTTCAAACTTTAAATTTTGTATTTAAAATTGCTTGCTTTGGGGTAAGATCTTTGCAAAAAAAATGAACATTTTATTTCAAATATTCCATCATTGTCAATTAAACTATCAGCTATTGCACATAAATATGGTTGCTGACTGTTCACAAATGATGCACATTTTTTTACAATGCCTAAATTTTGTAGACACAATCTGCATCATTTTCATGATTTTTGCTATACTTCAACACCTCATTGTCAAATTAGAAAGCAAGAGAGATTTTACAATGTTACAGGTTGTATGAGGCAATTTGGAGCAAATACTTTTAAAATTGTTAGCAGTGATTCACTTTTATCAGTCATTGTCCTTTATTTTTCTCCCTTCTAATTTAAGCATGTAACTGATTGGAAAGCTTATTTATTTAGTGTCAGAAGCTCATTTTTAGCAACTATGTCAAGAATGAGCATATTCAACTGTCTTGAGCAAAAGAAAAGTGAATTTGTTTTCTATACTATTTACAATTGCTTTAAGTAAAATGGAACAAAGCAATACTATGTAGAAGTCTTTTACGAGTGTCTCAGAATGCAGCTCTATCCCCATTAGAGTATTGCACTTTCTCCCAATCAAGTCCCCTACGTGAAGTTGAGGGAGATACTGGTTTTTTTGTGTTTGAAAGTTGTAAAATTTGAAAGGAGCCAGCGCATAAAATTTTGACGAAAAACTGGGGCGCCGATTCTTTTCTTTGGGGGGGGGGGAGAAAATTTGTCTTCATTTCAACAGAATATTTTTATTTAGATGTTTTTCCAGCTTGTGGAATATTTTTTAGCAATGGGCAATGGAAATCAAAAAATTAGTTGATTCATAAAAATTTAGAAAATGTGCCGATTTCTATGATGAATTTGAATTAAATGAGAGTTTTCTTGATGACTACACAAATATTGATTCAGCAGTTATTTAGTTTCACTTAGTTATATTACTAGTGCAAGCAACAAATTAATTTTTTAAATTTACCAGAAATTTAAGTATTGCTGCATGAATAAAATACTGTGTTAATTTTTTTATTTTTTATTTTCTGATGATGCTTCACAAATAATTGCCAAGGAAGCAGATATGCTTTATAAATATTCAATTTACCATGGAAATTTAAAACTAAATTAAAACCAAAATGGATTGGTATTGATAGATTAGAATTAAAACAATTTTTTAGATCTATTCCATTAACTGGACTGATTAATGAAGGCAAGACTAATATACAAGACTAATGATCATTTGTATAATTAATAAACTAAAATTCTTGTTCTGTGCAAGATAATGTGACATGACAGATTTTAATAAATAATAAAACTTTTGGAAAACAAATTTATCAAAAATTACTGGATGTCATAGATATAAAATTTTATTAATAAAAAGTAGGATAAATCTTGAGGAAAATTATAATAGAACTTTTAAAAAAATGACTTTTCCTGAAGAGTCAGCTATTGGTGTGTTTATTACAAAATTGATCAGAAGTGTGATATTTAAACAATATATTCCCACAAAGAAGAAACAAGAAAGGATAAAACTTTACAAATATATTACATGTAATGAATGTAAAGTTTTTAAATTTTAGTAAACTAAAAATACATGTAATGACTCACTGAACACATTTTTATATACATTAGAATATATTTTATGCCTTGATGACATACTTGAATTAATAAAAGTGATATTTGCGATAGTCTGAGAATATTCTACAACACATTTGTTCAAGTGTTTCACAAAGTCTTATACTTTCCAAGATTCATAATAATCAATAAGAGTGACATTCTCTCTCTACCTAAAATTGTGCAATACCATTGAACATATTTATTATTGTCCCTAACATCAACAAAAACCATTTTATCAAAACTAACCTCAAAATCAATCTATCTGCCTACTATTATATATAATTTATTTTTCCTAATAAATAATTTCAGAATATTTTTCTCAGAGAAATAAGTAGACCACACCAGGATTTGTTGAAATGTTTAAATTTATTCTGTACCCAAACTCAATGTGTAATAAGCTTTATAATAAAGCATAAAATAAAAGAAAATTCAATAAATTCCAATAATTTTTCTGAAAAAAAGATTTAAAATTATGGAATTGGTGAACTATGAAGAGAGCATCTAAAGATATATATTATAACACCAAATACCTAGATTAGAAAAATTACATAAAAAAGACAGGTGAAAAACAATAATAAGTGAGAAAAGTATAAATTTTTTCAATAGATTTAGCTGTTAATAATAATAACACACACATATATATCCTAATAAAGATTCCACTTAAAATTTTCTTTACACTTAAAAATAATTTATCTGAAAAAAGTTGACTAATTATTGATAAGCATACCTTGTTAGCCCATTGTAAGTCATTTTCATGAAAATTACAGCAGAATTTGCAGACTACTCTTGAAAGACATATTTGTCACAGCGAAATCTTCAATATTAAGTGACCTTCTCCTTTTAGTAAAAAGAGAATAAAATGTCCCTTCTTGACAAAAAGATCCCTTAATCAAAAGGTTAACTTCGAAAATTAAGAAAACTCATATTGTTTATTGGGGTTGGGAGATGCAAACACACAAATTAGCTTCTGGAGCTGCAAAAAAACCAAATTCAAAATTTCTGAGAGTGGAGGAGCTTGCTGATTTAAGTATAAGAAAGCACATAGATTGATTTCTCAAATAACCAAGTATTCATCCACAATATGGGTGTTACTAGTTTCTGCAAAAAAATTATTAGATTTATTTATGAAAATAAAAAAAAATCTATCATAAAAAAAGTAAAAATTTTTTTTTAGATATTAATAAATATATTTACAACTGAAGTCCTTTGATAGAATTTGTAACTTCTTTATCTTTCTTAAGTTATTAATGCTTAAGCATATCTTCAAAATATTGAAATCATTTAAAAGTAGTTAAAACAATTTTAAAAATAAATTTCTAACAAAGATAAATTTTTTTATTTTTGAGAGTTATCAAAACTTACAAAAAATAAAGATCTAATCAGAATAGAACATGTGAAATAGTTACTTAAATTTTTCCATAGACATTTTAACATTACTGCTCGTTTTCAATATGGCGTGGAAAAAGATGTTTTAAGAGCTAAGCAATTTGTGGAGATTATAGAAAGTTTTTAATAGAGTTATGAAAAATGGTGAGTGGCAGAAATATAAATTACCAATGACCACTTATAATAAAGTTATGAGGAATTCTAAAAAGAATTCCTGGAAGAATTACTGTATTGACATTATACGACTGTCTGCTACTTTAAGATTTGTAAAAATAATGTCAAAACACAAGAACTGCTGCCTAAACAATTTTAAAATAATAAATGTTAAGTTTTCAGAATATAGGATTGAGACCTTGGCTTAACTATTCAGAATTCATTTTCCAGGTTCCGAAAAATAAATAGAACTTTCAACCTTTATTCTTTACATACAACTATGGTAGAAATAATGGGATGTAGCTAAAAAATTCATAATTTATGATAAAACAAAACTGATTTCAAACCTTATAAAATCAATAGGAATGGATGACATTGAACTTTTTATTGAAGAAAGTCCTGTGCATTATTCCAATTATTTGTCAAATCTTCAGAGCATGAATAACCTTTGGCCATATATTATTGCTTGCAGGCACACATACTATACAACATAGGATTTTTATTCCTAAAATAGGTGAAAATAATTACTATACAGCTAAATCCTCCAGATCTATCAGCGTAACCTCTTTTTTTCTAAAAACAATTGAAAATCTGATATAAACACACATGTCAGAGAAGTTTCCTTAATGAATAAATAATTTTCTAAATTTCAATATGTATATTAACCAAGTAAATCTATCAATAGAGTGAGCTACAAGCTATTCTTCATATTTAGGAGAACTTTAAGGCTAAAAAAAAGTTTTAAAAGTTTTCTTAGATACTAAAAGTGCTTTTGATCAGGTACTTATTAAAACCATTCAACAATCTCTTGTTAGAAAGGGAATTAATGGCACTATCTGTTTCTGGATTAAAAATTTACTTAATAGCAAATTTGCTATAGCTTCCTTTTTAGAAGAAAACATAATCCAAGCCAAGCTGGTTGTCTACAGGGAAGAATCTTGTGATGTTGTGTAGTAGATTCCCTTCTAGAAGTTTTAAACAAGTCTGGTATAACCACCATTAGGTATGATGATTTAGTTATTATTATCATCAGAGGTAAATTTGGAAAACAACCTCTAGTATCATGTCTAATGCCCTCAAAGGATTTGAGACTTGGAGTAACAATAAAAGTCTTTCTGTGAATCCTCAAAAAATGACTAATTGCCTTCATAAAGAAGACTCTTAACCTGAAATATATATATATATATATATATATATATATATATATATATATATATATTGGTCAAGAATTAACTTGCTTCAAAGATGTGAAATTATTAAGAGTATTTTTGACATTAACTTAATTGGAACAAGAATTTAAACTTTCGTATTGAAAGAGCAAAATGTATTTCCGGCAAGTAAAAATACATTTTGGAAGAACTTGAGACTTAAATCCAAAATTATTCATTGGATTTAACCTATGATCATTAATCATATCATTATTTATGGCTTAGAATTAGAAATGAAACTACTAAAGCAGATTTAATAAAACTTCAAAGGTTGTTTTTGTGTAGTTATCTCTGGGTGTATTAGAACATTTTCTATTTCTACATTTCAGCTTTTGCTTGGTATGTACTGTCTTTACATCTATAGTGAACCAGAAGTTACATACAGCAGACATTCGTTTTAATGAACCTCTAATTTACACAAACATTCACATTTTTATGATACACATTTTCACTAATGATTAGTCCTTATCTTGACACCATAAACACAACAATAATTTTGGCTCTCACTTATGAACTAAAATTTTCAAAAAATATATCTTCTTTGTAAGCTTTCCTTTCTGACAAATAATTATTTTTTTTCTGTTTAATTTTCCATGATCTGATTTTTTTTCAATTTTTTGTTTGATTTCTTTTTTATATAATGTATAAGAACTTTATTCATTCTTGAACAATGAAGCAACACATGCAGGCACTTCAGATACTGTAGGAACATTAATTGAAACAAGATGGTTATTAGACATTTGATTGGAAAGAACTGTGGGAACATTAATTGAAGCAAGATGGTTATTAGACAGTTGATGGGAAAGAACTGTGGTAACAAATTTAAGTTCGATGCTCCATGTGCACATTTAGAACATAGAAAGGGAGAAAACTCTTAAATTTTAATTTTCTTGTTCTGTAGTTGGTTTTGTTTTATTTGAACAACTTAATTTATGAAGTTTTGTTTGTTGAGAGAGAGAGACGTAGCCGATTCCAATGAGGATTTGTCTCATTTGAAGAAGCACATGTGTTTATCAGTTAAAGTAGAAAAAGAAAATTCTGATAGAACATGACAAAAAAATATTCAATAAGATAAATTTGCCAAAAAATATAAAATTTCAAAGAATCACTCGACAATTTTAAAGGCTTGGAAAAAATTCTTGAAAATGGAAACAGTACCAGCAAAAGTATCCCTCATGAAAATATTGTAGAGAAACAAAAAAATTTTAAACTGAAAAAAGCTTTGCTTGCTTGGATGAGAAAAATGAGAGGAAGGAACATTCCTATTGATAGTATAAGCATTAAACAGAAATCCAACTTCTTTGCTAAGAAGCTGAACAAATAAGATTTCAAAACATCAGATGGTTGGCTCCAAACATTTAAAATCAGTCATGGCTTGAGCATTAGAAAATTGTGTTAAGTGGAATCAATGAAATGAAAGTGCTTTTAAGTATTTAGCATTGTTTCTTATAGTGCATTGTAAATAATTCTTTCTAGCAGTATTTTAATTATTTGTAGCTTGGTAAAGTAAATGAGATCTTAATAATTTAATACATTATTTTCTAGTTTATGAATTGTTTTACTGGTCCTATGAGTTTGTAAAAATGAGCACCTATATTGCAATTTTCATGAATAATCTCAAAAATATAGGTCAGAGGAAAGATCAAAGCATTTTAATCTTAGGGAAACCTTTATGCTGACATAACTTTTCCTCTTTATATAAATACTACTGATAACATGATTGTTAAATATACTCTTGATAAGACTTATGCAATCAAATTTCGCTTATCAGAAGACAGGAATAATTTTGTCATCAGTGAAAATATTACTTATTGGTACACTGTTGGCTCAAAAATGAATTCTTACACTAAGGTTGGCATTTGCTGTCCAGCTGATGGTACAAATTTGTCATTCCCTTTGGGAAAACATACAATTGCATTCTAAGAAGATTCCATTTGCCATTCTCATGTGCAATAGAGTATGTTTGGACACGGGCTATTTTTACAAAAGAATAGTTATCTTGCTCTGACAGTCAAGCTGCATCACTGGCTTTGCAGAAGTCTACTCTTAACTTATATTTTTGTCTGGAAATGTTACATTAAGCTAAGCAAATCAGCTAACAATTATCTTACCTTAATGTGGGTGCATGGGCACTCTGGTGTTCCAGGCAATGAATTAACTGATGAGCTGTTGACTGATTTAAAACTGATTTTTTGATTCCAAAACCATTGCTAGGTATTTCAAAAGAACTGATAAGAGGCAATGTTTCTGATCTCTTAAGAAAACTGCTTTTTATCTGGTATAACACCAGTAATCGCAGACAAGCAAAGCTATTAAAAAGTCCTTGTCCTAGTAAAAGACAAAAAGAACTATTAAAGCACAGTAGAAGCTGTTTAAGTAACACAGTAAGACTTCTTAACATTGCCACCTTAAGAGACATCTTACCATAATAGGAGTTTTAGATGATTCTATTTGCAGTGGTTGTCAATACATGGAGAAAACTTCATTACATATTCTAGGCAAAAGTGAAACTTTCTTTGCACAGATTTGTATATTGGGTCAGTATTGAATTGAATCATGGATGTTGCAGGATATCACTGTTAAATGTCTGTTGAATTTTACTCTAACTACTGGTCTATTTAACTTTTTAATATACACAGTTTTTTTAATGTGCTATTTAGGGCAGTTGAATTAACTTGAGTGTACATGCTAAGAGGTTAAATAAGAGCTTTCTTTTTAGAGTATAATATAATAGACCTTTGGTTGCAGTGCAAGGGTCTCTTGGAACCACCATAACCTAAATCTATATCAACAAAATAAATTTCTTCAAGGTCAAGATTTTTTCTTTTTGTTTAGTACCTCATGTCCTCTTCAGGCCTAACTTTTGAGCCACTGCTTTCCCTTATATCCTTCCCCCTTCACTATACACCACTAAAACAATATTTGTAATTTCTGTTATCATACACTCATTATTTATATGATAGCCATTCTTTATATATATATATATATATATATATATATATATATATATATATATATATATATATATATATATATATTATAACCAATAACATTAATCTTTTTTGATATTTTTCCTTATGAAATGTAAATAATTCATTTATAGTAAAAATGTTTCATTTATTTATGTCCATTGGGGTCATATACACAATTTTTATAACCAATTCCTAAGGAAACACATCCCCCCTTTTTTATCACAATTTTATCTCACAGATGAAGGTCGATAATTTGTTTTCTTTGCCAGAGGCAACTATGAGAACTTTGAATAAATAAGCAATTGTTCTGTACACATATTTAAGAAAGAAAGAATAATTTGTTTGGTGCAACATGAAAGGAGAATGGTAAGTTAAAGAACTTAATCAAGATTACTTTGATCTGGTTTGGTTCATAATGATTTTTGGAACAGGAAGTTTCACTTTGTTTGCCTGTCACTCAATGGTCATATTTTGCAGGCAAGAAGTAGTTATACCAGGACCTACAGTTTAAAGTGGATTCTGAATCACTACAAAATCCAAATCTGATGTGAGAATCAAACCTAGGAACAAGGTTGTTTTGGTGGCAGACAACAAGAATTCATGAAGTTCAACTAAAATAGTTCCAAAAATCCTTAAATGACATTTGGATGTCATGCAGAGATCTCCATTGAAGTAGCTGTTTCAATAAAGAGGAAATTGTCACTTATGTACTTCCTGTGTGGAAGTTTCAAATTAATTCAAACACTTGGATCATCTGATCATAACTTTGATGAATAATGAATGCTTTTATCCGAGCTTTAAATATACTCATCAGACTTAAGAACAAAATATCTAATATTATATTTCTTTAAATACTAAGTATTCAAATTAAATGAATATATTTTAATTTTCTACTTCATACAGAGTTATACCTTACAACACTAATTTTTTTTCTTGTTATATTTATCAATGTTCCTAAGTTTGTTAGTTTTGTGTATCATACAAGAAAAATAGTAATCAAATAGCTAATGCAAAGAAATTGAAATCATCAATCAAACTAAATAAAAAGAATGTGTTCAATTTACCAATGGGATCCAATTGGTTTGCTGTTTGTAGATAAATCTACTAGTTCATTTTTTAGTTAACAACATCTTATTCTGTCAATCATTACTGCAAAAAATACAAATTAAAAAAAAAAGTCAAATTTCTATGCATAATTAGCAACATTTATACTGTAATTTAAGATATTAAAATGTTTTTCAAGAAAAACTTTAATATTTTACAATGGTTAAATTTAATAATTTTAATATTGTACAACACTTCAAGAGGACAAGAGTCACTTTAATAACATAGATGAACATATTTAATACAAAGAAATATATAACTGTAAGCAAAATATAATTCAAAATAAAATTCTTCTTAACTTTAACAACATATTTCATTAGAATTCAGTATTCATTAACTAGTTAATATTAATTACTCATAACATATTTGACAGCATGAATTTATGATTAAATTTAGCAAAATAAATTCAAGAACTCTCAGAACTAAGAAGCACTTATAAGAATGAGGATAAAAAAAATTAGAAAGCTTCCTATTTTTTTTATTACTCTACAACAAAACTCTAGCAGGTAGCTGTCTCATCTAGATAGGAGCAATAATGTTTAAATATTAAAAAATATCAGACTAGTCTTCCATAATTCATAAATTAATTTCAAAAGAATGGAGTTGGAAAAATGAATGAGTATTCTAATATGAAGCATTGGAAAATCAAGTCAACATTTTGTGTTTAAAAAATTATTTTCCAAGAAAGAATCAACAATTTTCTCTTTAAACATTATAAGGATTATGGAGCAATTGCTTACATAATTCCTTATCACTTTTAAAAATAAATGAAAATTAAAAAAAGTACACATTAAAGAATATTCACAACATCTACCAACATATATACAGAAGTTATTTAATAATGAAAGAATTTTTCATAATAAAGAAATTTAAAATTGCAATTTGAATAGAGAAAACTTGATTGAACTAACAAATTAATCAGTTCCTTTGTTTGTATTCCAAAATCACTGGGAAATCAATTTATAACATGAATACAAAGTAAAATTCAGTTATTTCCAATAAAAACATTAAAATAAGGATTTCATAAATTAAACATGAAAACTTCCAGGAAATTAAGAACAAGCCTATTTATGATGATAGCTTATGATTTTGTTCACAATTTTAAATCTACATCATATTCCATTTACTTTATGGATTAAATCTTTTCAAAGTAGAAATGAGGAAATTTTAACTTATTTAGACAACATAGTTTTGTATTAATTATATCTTAACAATTATAATAAAATTATTAAAAAGTGGGGTTTAATCACAATATTGCATATTTTTATATTACACAACTTAATGTTACAAATGGGAGCATCTACAATAAAAACAGACTGTGAAGCTATTATACTGTTTAATTTGAGGTTTCAAATTTATTTTCTATATTGTATAAGACAAACATAATTAGTTATTCAGTAAAATATTTTCAGGAATACTTAACTTTAAACAAAAAAAATTTTTTTTCCGAAAAACATCGAATCTTTGATTAATTTTTATTTATAATCTTTGATTTCTTTTTATTAACTACATAGTCCAAATAAAGTAAATAGTAAACAGCAAATGGACCTTGATTTAAAATTTTGGAATGTATCACATCAAAAATTTTTATTTTGAGGACATTCATAAAAAAGGTTCTTGAGTTTTCAAAATGTAAATTGTGGAAATGAAATTGATAATTATTTACTACAAAGAAGTAAATTTACTGATCACATGATGTTACGTATATTCAATAAAAAAATTTATTGACACATCAATTAATCACCAGAAAAACTTTTCAACATATTAAAAAGAAAGAGTAAAAAGAAAGAAAGTGAATTCATAAGCATTTATCATTTAGTGGATTAAGTATTTTTTGCATGGAAACTTTTTGAATTTTAAACTGCTACAAATAAATTCAAAGCTCGAAATAAAATTTCAAGAAATCTTGGTTATTTATATAAATTTTAAATATGATTTAAAATAAATGGGTAAAATCCTATTGTGGTCACGGTTTTGCAATAGGAGAAAAGATTGCAACACACATTTTCTTGCAAACAAAAATAAAATGATTTTATGTAAATTTGGATTTTGAGCTTGATTTCAATTCTTTCTTTTAATTACTCTGTCACAATACTGCTTCATGAAAAAATGGTGGAAAATTAATTTTACACAGTTTATGAGAATATATATCAGAAAATCCAAAATAAAACACGAAATAACAATGCTGCTAATATAAGCTTCATAGATAACATAAAACTCATATTTATATTTCATTTTAATAAATTGAGTATCAACATACACCTTATGTAGCACTACTATATAAAGGTATTATGTAAATCATGAAACTCAACTAAACCAATATCATGAATAATGTCAGATTTTACAATAATTTGGATTCAATTAACCAGGTGATAGAACATACTTAAAAAAACATTCATGAAGTGCTTCCAGGAATTAGTCAACAGCAGACAAATGCTAAATCAATAATGAGAATATAAAAAAACAGATTTAAATTTATCCAGTAGTGAATATCTTAAAAGATATATTTTGTGTGGCACTACTGTGCAAGGATCAACAACTGAGCCAAAACTAAATCAAATATGAATATCATTTCTTATATTAATTTGTTTATAATTAATCAGCACAAAATACATATTTCAAAGTTTTTATATAGTATTTGACTTAAATAAGATACTTAATGAATACAATAACACCTTAGAAACAACACTTATATGTCACTTTTATAGGAAATAAAAGTAAGTTCTTTCACACATGCTCCAAATTATGAAAATTCAAATTTAATTTTTCCTATGCCGCATACTCTCATATGCAGTTTTCAAACTTAGAATTTATAACTGAAACTTCCAAATAAACACTGAACTTAAATAACTGAGTTTAAATTAACTAAACATTCAGATTTTAAACCAAAAAATTATAATATTAATTTTCAAAAAAGCTTAATATTAATACTATAATGAACAATATCCCATCAAATACGAGAGTTGTCAGAACTGCAATCATTTTGTGTGCACATCTTAAGTTGAAATAGAATCACAATAAATTAGTATACAGCTTGGAAATTTATTACCTATGGAATCTTTTAGCCTCTGTAATCTGATATGGCATTATGACATGCTTTTGGAGATGGGGTGAGACCAAATTGGATACAGCCAGGAAATAAAATTAAAAAACTGCATGAAAAATTATTCTTTAAATTACTATTTGGTGCAGGTGTTACAGTGATAGACTACACTAAAAGGGATTCTTTCATATGCTGCATGCATTGGTCATCTATGAATTCCAATTCGTATGGAATTTTTTTTTTTTTAACTATTGAATCTTACAGGATGTCTTTTAATTTTAGAATTTGGAAATTTACCTTTAAGTTGTGAATAAAATAAAAGATTCTATGTTTAAATTTGAAGTTGAGAGTTTTTGACAATGATAAATTATATTAACATTCTCCACAGTTAGAACTTGTGAGAATTAACCTCCAATAAATGTAATAGAAAATATTAAGTGGATTTCTTCAGATTTTTAAATTTAAAATATTGTACACATTAAGTATCTAACTGATTGAATTAGATATGATTTAAAAATTTTGAAGTATATGCTTAGTCCCCTGTGTGTGATTAATTATAATAAGAAATTATGTTATTCATATTATATACTGATCTCTGATCAGAAGCCCCGTAAATGATGTATTTTTAAAAGTATGAGCCTCCATTCAATTAATTAATGCGAAATAGCATCAATTGTAAAATTGATGTTATTCATATTATTGATTTATCATTTCATAAACTGCAATGGTATTGGCTGAATAGGAATCATGGCCTATTTTTATAATTATCTTGAAGTTTGCTCTATAACTTTGAATATATATTGTAATAAATTATGAAAAATTAATTTGAAGCATTTTGTGATGAAACCAAGCTTTAATGTAAAATAAAGGAAAAATTGAGAATCACGATAATTATAATCTAAAATAATATTAAAGTTGTTAATCTTGACAGATAAGAAAAAAATTAAAAATCATGTGAAATGGTCAGCTGAAATAGGATACCATCATACTTTCAGTTTTTAAGGGGATTTGTATTCAGATAAACAAAATTAAAGCAATGACTTATAGTTAGATGCATAATTTTTTCTATTGTGTTCAGACGTTTCCAAATAATCTGAAATTGTTATTTCTGAAGAAGCATCCATTACTTTATTACTTACATAATGTTATTTATATCCTTTCATAAACTGCAGCAAAAAAAAAATACTTTCCTTTTATTTCCTCAAATAACTTTTGAAAGACATGATTCCTATATCATTTTCTTTCACAAAATTTGATTTCATATATTTTATTTTATACACATTCAGAAATATATCTATTTGATGGTGCTGAATCTATTAATATGATAAGTGCATTTTTCATTTCTATTATTTATATATATAATTGGGCTTGATAAATTTTCTCTTTTATAACATAAATAGTCAGTAATTAATTTATTCCCCTATTATGTATATTTTATAAATAGATTCATCATTATTTAATGAAAAAATATCCAGTTTGCTAATTCTCTCATGATTTTAGGTACACCAGCAGTCTATACATGTTGAATAAGTTTTTACAATCTTTATCTTTGATAAAATTATTTTATTATTAGCTAATCTCTGTTGTGATGAATAATTTTTAGAACTAAAGTAAGTGTTTTTACTAAAAAATACAATGATAATTGCTTTATATTTAATAGTTCAATCACATACAAGAAGTTTTTAGATTTTTAAAGGTATCATTACAACTAGTTTTATCACAATAGTAATCAGATTTTGTGATAAGAAAATGATGAATTTCATTTTGAGACCCAATTAAATTTTTTGATAAACTTGAATGATTCCTATAACTAAATTATTTGTAAATATTGATAGTAAAGAAGTTCTAGACATAATTAAAAGTTTCTGTAAGAAAAGAATTTTAAATTGAAATTTAATTTTCAAAAGTTGGAAATTTGTGTCACTAGGAAAGAAAAATGGCACCCCTGAAAGATATAATTAGTTTCAAACCATGCTTCTAACTGACACTTTATTAAGGAAAAGTGTAACTTATTAATGCTTAGAGGAATTTCTAACTATTGGAAGTTAAATCATTTTGAATATTGAAATTATGGATATTTTCTATTCTTCTAGCCAAGCAAGGTTTCATGATATTAAAATATAATTTCAGTTTATCGAAATTACCATAAAATTTTAATTGATGGAAAAGTTATGTATTTTCTAATACTTATATATTTGTTTTGATCAATTGAGCAAATTTCCATTATTTGTCATTTGTAATCTAAGTGAAACAAAACTGGATAAGTTTGCTGCATTTAAAATTTCAACAAGTATTTTTCCATAATAGACTTTAAACTAATAAATTCCATCATTTAAGACAAATGTTTTTTAAAAAGCATTGAAAAAATATAGAATGTACTTGTCAGGCGCATAGATCATTACATGATAAATATTGATAATGTTTTATTCCTCTCAACAGCTGTTTCTTTACACAAATTATATATTAGTAGATATATTAGACAAGGAATGACAGTTTATTTTTTTTACTAGAGTAAGCATGATTTAAATTACCAAAAACTTCCAACAGATAAGAAATTATAAAATCAGGATAGCACTTTTTTTAATTAATTTATTACTTCAAATTGATTAATTAAAAGCTAGTATAAAAAGTAAACATTTTGCGACTGCTGTCTTATTCATTCATTATCATGCATCTTTATAAATGATAGTTAAATAATTATCCATAATTCAATGATTTCTTAATATGAAAGTAATCACATAATAACAAGGAAATAATATTAAGTAGTTCAGCAAATGTATCCAAATTGTGTTTTCCCTATATAAATAAATTTATCACCAAAAAGGAAACACTAGAGAACAGAGAACATCATTAAAACAATTACTGACTTGCATTCAAAACTCTTACAGACAATATATGTATATATATATAATTGTATAAAAGAAAGGCATTCAAATGTTGTTTGAATGTGATAGAAGGTAAATTATGAGTTTCTTTCATTATGTATAAAATTATCTTTTCCACAAGTTCATAATTTTTATAATCATTGATATTTTGTTATTCTATGGCTACTTTTTACACATGCAGTCAATTTAGACTAAGATTAAGTCAGTAGGAATTGATTTGGGAATAAATTGATGAAATCATACAATATTTTGCATATTAAATGTTTTAAATAAATTAAAGAAAAACAAATTAAATAATTTTTTAGTGCTGATAAAAAGCTCTATAATATGCAAAGATAAAAAAAAGTGAATTTTAATGGAAGAACACATTTTTCAATGAAAAAATCAATTACTGTTAGCCTTTAATTATACCTGTAAAAATCCAAAAAAAATATCATCTTTAACAATTGAATTATGATATTAAATTTCTTAGACCAGATTATTTTTCTGTAATTAATGTTTAATTTACAATTTAGATATAAATTATAAGAAAGGACTAATCAAAGGCTAGGAATTGAAGTGTTATTCATTATATAATAATCAGATATATGATACGGATATGCATATGTTTCAATTTACATAACTATCAACATATAACAAACTTTTAACACATTACAATCACAAAATTGGAATGACACAGGTAGAGAATTAGTAATAACTAATAAAAGTGTTTTAAATAATAATTGACAGTTAGTATGGAATATGAAAAGCAAGTTATGTGTACATGAAATATTTTCAAATATATAAAATTATAAAAGACAACCCAAGTAATGATATATAAATTATCCAACTAAAATACTCATAATAATAAATGTTTTCGCAACTTAAGAATAACTGAAACTTTTCTGGACATAAAAGAATGACCTACAGATGTCTATAATTAGTGGTCTTGCATACAGTAATAATCCCTACACAAGAAAAGAGATAATGAAGGGTCTAATAAATAAAATAGAGCAGAAATAGTACAGCAATTTACGAATCAACAAAAAAAGGATATTCTAAGTAATAGCTAACAGAAATGTAAACAATCACGGATGATTGTAATAATAAACTTTAAATAAACATATGATAAGAAACTATAGCAGCAAAATCAAATTCATTTAGATATAATGAAAAGACATATTAATACAATCAAGTGTAACTGAATGCAAATCATAAAATTCACCTTTTTAATCAATATAACTAGTAACACAAAATATTAAAAATATAAACAGGTGATGTGAGTCAGTTGAAAAAGGTTAGGCTGGCTTTGCGCCAAAAGTAAACAGTTTACCGGATATGACATTTGTGTTGCACCATAGAGCTAGGAATAGGGGAAGAAAAATTTCCCCTTTCCGATGAAGTTTCACTGTAACCGAGCGGCCATCTTGGTTAGACAAGAAAAGCTCTTACATCGTATCCTATATCATTATTGCCCATTTTATTTCTTCAATTTTTGACACTTGGGTTATATTATTTTCATCCTCTGAATTTAAAAGAAGAAACGGGATCTTGTGTAGCACAAGATCCCGTTGAAAAAGACGGACCAAGAAATTGGCAGGAATAACATTACACAGGTAAGAAATATTATGTGCTGTGATTAAGTTTAGTTTATTTGTAGTTTCCTTAGCTATCGTTTTCTTATTTAATGTATTAATAATTGCAAAAAATTCTACTAAGTTAAAGTTTGTTTAATGGTTATTAAATTATATTATTTTTAAAGTAATTTGATTTAAAGTAATATTGAAATTCATGTTGTTAGTATGGAACCATAAAGCAATGATTAACTCTATGTATGCTTTCTAAGCCTTATGTATGGAACATCGATATTTTCTTACTTGAAAATAAATAATATATATTTTATGTATAAATTTTCTTTCTAGCTATTATTAAGCTTATATCAGTTATGTTAGCGAATATAATGTGCTTTGATAAAGGAGAGTAATTCTACTAATCCTTTGAAAATCCAGATGATTTTTCTTGGTTACCTTAAAAGTATTCAAAAATTTTTAAAGTTCAATCATAATACGGAATATTTTATTTTTCATAAACTGATATAAAGTACTTTTGCATGTTCATCCACTCTTCCTCAAATCTATGTTTGCAAAAGGTTATAAAAATAGCTTAAAATATACACTACTGGCCAATAAAATTGCTACACCAAGAAGGCGACATGCTACAGACATGAAATTTATACGAAAGAAAGAAGATGCTGTGATATGCAAATGATTAGCTTTTCAGAGCATTCAGACAAAGCAGGCGCCAGTAGCGACACCTACATTATGTTTAAATGAGGAAATTGTTCAGCCGGTTCCTAATACACAAATTGCATTTGAATGATGTTGCCTGGTGAAAAGTTGTTGTGATGCCTCGTGTAAGAAGGAAAAATGAGTACCAGCACGTTTCTGACTTTGATAAAGGTCTAATTGTAACGTACCGGGATTGCGGTTTATCTTATCGCAGTATTGCTGCTCGCGTCGGTCGAGATCCAATGACTTTTAGCAGAATGTGGAATCGATGGGTTCAGGACGGTAATACGGGACGCCATGCGAGATCTCAACAGCCACCTATCACTAGCAGCCGAGAAGACAGGCATATTATCCGCATGGCCGTAATGGATCGTGCAACCACGTCACGAGCCGTGAGTCAAGAAACGGGGTCGTTTTTAAGACAAAAGGTGTCTGCACGAACAGTTCAACGACGTTTGCAGCAGCATGGACTCTCAGCTCGGAGACCATGGCTGCGGCTTCCCTTGACGCTGCGCGACATAGACAAGAGTGTCTTCAATGGTGTGATCAGTGACGAACCTGGGCACATGAATGGCGAGACGTCATCTTTTCAGATGAATCCAGGTTCTGTGTACAGCATCATAATGGTCGCATCCGTGTTGGGCGGCATCGTGGTGAACTCACACTGGCAGCGTGCATTCGTCATCGCCATACTGGCCCATCACCTGGTGTGATGGTATAGAGTGCCATTGGATGCACGTCTCGGTCACCTCTTGAACGCATTAACAGTGCACGTTACATTTCTGTTGTGTTACGACCCGTGGCTCTACCCTTTATTCGAGCCATGCGAAACCCTACGTTTCAGCAGGATAATGCCCGACCGCATGTTGCCGGTATTGTACGGACCTTCCTTGATGCGGAACATGTTCGGCTGTTGCCCTGGCCAGCACGTTCTCCAGATCTTTCAGTAATAGAAAACGTCTGGTCAATGGTTGCCGAGCGACTGGCTCGTCACCAAACGCCAGTCACTACGGTTGATGAACTGTGGCATCGTGTTGAAGCTGCATGGGCATCTGTACCTGTACATGCAATCCAATATCTGTTTGACTCAATGCCCAGGCGTATAACTGCTGTTATTACTGCCAGAGGTGGTTGTTCTGGTTACTGATTTCTCAGGATCTATATAGCCAAATTTTTTGAAAATTTATTTACTTGTTATTTCTAGTATAATATATTTGTCCAATAAATATCATTTTATTATCTGCCTTTCTTCCTGGTGTAGCAATTTTAATGGCCAGTAGTGTATATTTAAAGCCCCTATTACATTAGAGTTGCCGATATTTCATTTTGAGCGACTCCCATAGACTTAACATTACGTGACGTCAAAGCTCGATTTTCGGCAACTCGAGCTCTTCGTCCAATGAATGTTCGAGATTTCTATTAGGTTTGCTATAAGTAAATAGCTGTTTCACTAGATTTATTAACAGATCGCTTTTCTGGCTAACATTTTTAAGGTTGCCATATTTTACTCTGTAGGTGTCCAGATTTCCTGATGAATTCTTATTTGGGAATTTAATTTGTAGCCAAAATTTGTTTACATTACGCCATCTTGCTATTGTTTCACTCAATTTTAGCGTTTGAAACTTCACGTTTAGAATGATCAAGAGCTAATCTTTGTCGACGTGAAAAGGAAAATATCTGGTTAAAAAATTTCTCAAAACTTTTGAGTTAATTTCCTAAATAAATAATATTATCAAGGCCTTAAATAAATAATATTATCAAGATTCCTTAAATAAATACCGTATTTTACTGTATATAATCCACGGATTATGTGTTAAAAAAAGTTCCGAATTTCGTTGTGCGTATTATACGCCGCCGCGGATTATTTGATAAAAAAAACATTCTCCATCAGAAAAGCTTACAAGAAAGTTTTGAAAGAAATACTCTTTATATTTCATAAAATAAATAACAGGTGGTACCAGGACACACCTGAGTTATTTAAACTATTATCGGCTTTGTGCAATTACGTTCAAAAATTACGAATTCGGTTCCTCTTAAAGCTTTTACGCTTGTAAATTCGCTAACGTCATTTTGCAATTTGTCTTGACGTGAGATGTTTCGTTTTGAAATTATTCAAATTAGTATATCGTCATATGGAAGCGAAAATTTTTAACTTACACAGCAAGATTTTAAATTAAAAGCTTTAGCGAAAGCAAATAAAAACAATAACGTCAAATGTGTTAATGTGAAGTGAAAAACAAAGCACGCGCGGTATAAAAAAAATGTATAAAATACGCAATTTGTAAATAACCCATTTCTTTCATTTAAATATTAACGAAGCAAATATATATTCATTTAAATATATCTAACATCGTTTTAAAAGTTATTAGAAGCTAAATATCAATAAGTTTTACAAGACTCTCTTCTCAAAATTATTGCTTTTGATCGATCTCGTGCTTTCATCTCAAGTTTATCGGACTCTGCGATAAACTGGATCTAGACTGATATTTTTCATAATAAATGCTCTTTTTCTATACAATTTATTAAATTTTTAATCCTACTGTGCATTTTTTTATTTTATGTGATATCTATATTATCAGCAGTACATATTTTAGACTATTCGCCGAAAAAAAATTGCCGCGGATTATGCGACGCTTTTTTCCCTTTTACTCGAAGAAACGGCCGTGCGGATAATACGCCGCTGCGGATTATATACAGGAAAATTCGGTAATATTATCAAGACCTAAATAAATAATATTCCTTCCTTAAATAAATAATATTTTCAAGACCTAAAACAAAACTGGTATTTTGAAATAATATTTATTTATAGTTTTAATAAAATTAAGAGATCACTCAAACAACACAGGTGAAAATTCTTATCACGTGTAAACACATCTTTATAACGATGATATTTTAACTTTAATTCGGACGCTATTTCATCATACGTTCTTTGTTTTAATTTAGTAAATTTATATTGGGAATCTGAATTATCCCATATATGAGGCTTTACTCTTATCATTTCAATAAAATCAATTTCCATTTCTTTTGTCCATTCAACACAGATATTTGCCATTTTCAAGTATATATATTTATCACATGCACTCATTAACAATAATGAAAACATGTTATTTCTTGGTATCTTATTGTTTCCGCTTGGCGAAAGTAAAAGACAACACCAGTTCCGTTGATCATCTATTGGCGATACGAATTGCTCGAGTTGCTGCTGCATGCACAAAAAAATTGCTCATTTTCGGCAATTCATAACGCCAATAACTTTCATTTGGCATAAAATTTGGCGAAAACTTGGCAATGATCAAATTTCAAATGCGCAGCTGTAAGAAATATCTGAAATATCATTGGACGACGTGTCCGAGTTGCCCAAAATCGAGCTGTGACGTCACGTAATGTTAAGTCCACGGGAGTTGCTCAAAATGAAATATCGGCAACTCTAATGTAATAGGGGCTTAAGATAAATATTTTAATTGATATAGATTTTATAGAATGCTTCTTTTTTAGAAAAAGTAAAGAATAATTTGTTTTTTTATGAAAATTAAGCATATATTTGTATATATAAGCATATTTTAAGTTGTATATTATGTTTTCTAAAAGTGATTTTAATCCAAGAGAAGAATAAGCAAAATGTTCTGTTTTTACATTCTATGAGTTATAGTTATTTCATGTATGTTTTTTCATTATTTGTTAAAGCTAATTCATATTAAAGTAACATTTTTGTTCCAAAACTTTAATTATGTTTGTCATTAAAATATTTAGTTATAAATGTGTTGATTAAATTTAATATTCTAGTATTAGTTTTGATAAATTAAATAAAATTAAAAGCCTTTATGTACTTCGTATACATTGTTAAAGAAGTTTAAAGCATTAAACAATATTTAACTAATTTCTGTGATTAAATCAAATGTTTAGTTATCTATTTGTCATATCAGATTTTTTAGGCATGGTATATAAAAAGTTATTCATTTCTCTTGCCATCAAAAGTAAGGATGAGTCACCTAAGTTTGCTATTTCATTATTTAGAATTGATGAAAAATAATTTAAAGAGATTTTGATTGATATATATTAGTTTGGGGAAAAAGTAATCCATTATTTTTTCGGTAGACATCTGTAGTGATCGATATCTCGTGAGGTATCTATCAAACAATTTCAGATTTATGCTTGTTGGAAAGGTGACATTTGACACTAAAATATCCTCTTGCGGTTTTTTGTTTGATTAATTCAGTTACGAGTACAAGGTTTTAAAAATGGAAGACAACAAACAGAAAATTCGATACATTTTAGTTTTTCTCTTATAATGGCGAAAATGCTAACCAGGTGGCTAAAATTGTGAAAGATGTTTATCGTCCTATATATGAATGTAACAACTAGTTACGTACAATTTTTGTCTCATCGATTCCGTTCGGGTATTTTTGATGTTAGAGATGCACCTCGCATATGGATACAGCATCGTCGAAAATGTCTATAAAATATCAAAAATGATCGAAGCTAACCGCATGTCAGCAGTCGTAACGCGCAAGACCTAAAAATCTACATGAAAACTGTTTTAAACCTTTTTACAAAGCGAATCTGAAAGAAGTTACAAAAAGTTCACGTAAAAATAATGGATTTCTTTTTTCCCAAGCTAATATATACTGAATGAAAAGTTTAGTAAATTGTTAATATTCTGATTCTACCTCACTGTTATGAAATATGTGAAATAATTTTTAATCTATTGAAAAGTCTTCTGCAAAAGCTCAATGAATAATACAACAATGAATACATTGTAATTGAATAAATTAATGTACCTGGATTTTGCAAAAGAAATAAGAGAAGTTTTATTTAGTCTGCATTGTATGTTATACTTAAAAAAAGATTATAGTTATACTTGAAATTTTACAATTATTTTAAATACTTTAACTATAATAAAAGGAAATGAGATAGAATATTAATACAGTGGTGCCTCACATAACGAACTTAATTCATTCCAGGAGCAAGTTCGTAATGCGAAAAGTTCGTTATGTGAAACACGTTTTCCTATATAAATACATGTTAAAAAAAATAATTCGTTCTGTAGCTTAAAATATGCTAAGAAGACATAAAAAAAAATAAATTTTTTGTTATTATTTTTATTTAGATACATACATCTAAAAACATAATTTTTTAATTTTTAAGACAAACTAAGTAGAGTCTACCGAATCTTGCACATCTTCATCCATTTTCTGCTTTTTGGCCGATGGTTTCATGAAAAACCTGTCCAAAGTCGTTTGTTTTTCTCTTTTCTTCAACATCTGCCGGAAATAACGGACAAGAGTATCGGAGTTAAGATCGTTGATCCTGTTTGCTTCAGCTGTATCCGGATAGTAGGCATTGGTAAACTCTTGAACTGCTTTCCATTTGACCAGGATGTTCTTGATGTCAGCAGTTGGGATTGGTTGATTGTTAGATTGTTGATCCTCGTTATCAGACGACGCTTCCCTTTGAGCATTGTCCTATTGCAGGACCAGAAGTGCTTGGAGCTCTTCAGTTGTCAGCTCTTCTTCGTGTTCCTAAATAAGCTCCTCTACCTCTAATTCCAGCCTTTGGGGCACTGTGATGATGTCCTTCACCACTTCTGTGTCATCAACAACTGCATCTTCCTGGGTCCACGAAGGCTAAAGCATCTTCCAAGCAGTAATGGGGGTCCTTTGTGACACTTCTTCCCAGGCCTTCTGTATAAATCGTATTGCCATAAGGATATCAAACTTCTTCTAAAACTTTCGGACAGTCATATTGTCTCTACCAAACTCGCATTCTTCAAACACCTTATTAAAGAGGGCTCTAGTGTAGAGTTTTTTGAAGTTCGCAATAACTTGCTGGTCCATTGTCTGAAGAATGGATGTGGTGTTTGGTGGCAAATACTGTACCCTGATAAATGGATAATTTTCCTGCAATATTTCCTCTAGGTCTTTTGGGTGAGAAGGGGCATTGTCAAGTATCAGAAGGGCTTTTAGCTGAAGTTCTTTTTCCAGCAAGAATTTCTTCACGGCAGGAGCAAAGGTTTCCAAAATCCATTCGTTGAAGATAACTTGGGTCACCCAGGCGTTTTTATTGGACTTCCAATGGACGGGCAGTTTGGACTTAATAACGTTATTTTGTTTAAAAACTCTTGGATTTTCAGAGTGATAAACCAATAGAGGTTTGATCTTGAGGTCTCCGCTGGCATTGGACGAAAACATGAGGGTAAGTCTGTCCTTCATGGCTTTGTGTCCTGGCAATTTCTTCTCCTCTTTTGTAATGAAGGTTCTGCTAGGCATTTTTTTCCAGAAAAGACCCGTTTCGTCGGCATTGAACACTTGTTGTGGGTAGTATTCTTCATCCTTAATACATTTTTGAAAGTTAACAGAGAACTTTTCTGCTCTTTGTCAGTACTGCCAGCCTCACCATGCATAGTAACGCTGTGGATTCCACACCTTCTTTTAAATCTAAAAAACCACCCCCTGCTGGCTTTAAATTCTTCTTCATTATCTTGATTGCTGCTACTTCCAGGGACGTTTTTCTTTAGATCGTCATAAATTATCTTGGCTTTGTGATAGATAATATCTTGGGTTGTTACGTCATTTTTCACCTGCCTGTCCTGAATCCAAATTGCTAATAGCTTCTCCAATTCCTCGTGTATTGAAGACCTATGTTTTTCATTAAATAGTTTTGATACTCCTTTGGCTACTTTGATTGCATCCTTATTTGTCAAAATGATGGTCTTGCTTAGGCCAAACTCTTTGACGAGGTCACACTGTTTTACTCCACATTCACTCTTTCTAATTATTTCCTGTTTCATTTCAACAGAAATCACCTTCCAGCTTTTTTTAGAACCCATGATATAAAAAAATATTGAGTTTAACTTAAAAGGACGATTGCCGTGATACGTGTGTAAAGCCCCTATTACATTGCCGATATTTCATTTTGAGCAACTCCCATAGACTTAACATTACGTGACGTCACAGCTCGATTTTCGGTAACTCGAGCTCTTCGTCCAATGAATGTTCGAGATTTCTATTAGGTTTGCTATAAGTAAATAGCTGTTTTACTAGATTTATTGACAGATCGCTTTTCTGGCTAACATGTTTTAGGTTGCCATATTTTACTCTGTAGGTGTCCAGATTTTATGATGAATTCTTATTTGGGAATTTAATTTGTAGCCAAAATTTGTTTACATTAACACATTGACTGCTTATCACGCGCTTGCGAGTAGCGTGGTGCTATCGCTAAAAAGCCAATCACGCGCCAGCGCGTGATGTGGGCTGATGTCTCAGTAGCCAGTCACGCGCTGGCGCGGGAAAATCCACTTCTGATTATTCATTCTCTAGTTCATTTGGCATTGCTTTCAGGGTATTTCTGATGGTATTGGCATGTAGTTATGATTAGAAACTATCTGTAAATAATCGTGGTTTCGAATTTAATACTTAATTTTTGATTGAAAAAATAATCTTGTGATATGAGTTATACAGATGATAATTGCGCAGGGCCTTCGCGCCCCAATAAAAGAAAAGTTTAAAATAATAAGAATTTAACGGATGATGAAATTGCAAATTTGTTGGCTGAGCTATCGGACGAGTACCCGAGTGATTTTAGTTACGACGGCTACGACAGTGACAGTGACGAAGAATTCATTCCTCTCAATGATGCCCATGATATTTCGGACTCTGAAGATGAAGATGATGAACAAATCGTTCAAGGTGCAACATGTCAGCACGATAATTCCGCTATAATGGAAAATTTAACTTGGGAAAACGATTCAACATCCATGAAGCAGTTTTCTTTTATAAAATCCGAGTGTTTGCTCCAACCTGTTTCAGGTAACAATCCTATAGATTACTTTCGGCAATTTTTCACCGACAGTATCTTGGAGGAAGTAGTTGCTGAAACTAATGATTATGCTCATAAAGTACTTTTTCACCGTGAAAAAAAGAAACTTTCACGAATCAATGCCTGGAAAGACACTACAAAAGAGGAATTTTTGACATTTGTGGGATTGATCTTACATATGGTAACTATACGAATCAACCGCATACAAGATTTTTGGAAAACCGATTCACTGTTTGGTTTACATGTTTTTTCTGAAAACATGAGCAGGAATCGGTTTTTATTATTACTGAGGGCATTGCACTTCGCAAAAATTCCAGAACAGAACACAGAAATTCCAAAGGATCGATTATATAAAATAAGAAGTATGGTAAATTTGTTCAACGCACGAGTATCTGAAATATATTACCCAGGACGAGAGATTAGTTTAGATGAGTCGATGGTATTATGGCGTGGACGACTTATATTTAGACAGTATATACCAAATAAACGTCACAAATATGGTATCAATCTGTACATGATCACAACCCCTGATGGTATGGTTCTCAAATTTATTTTATATACAGGTATGTTGGATGATTCTGGTGAAAAGGACATGCACAGAAAGTCGTAATGAATTTACTTGAGGGAATGTTGGATGTAGGGCATAGCGTATTTATGGACAATTATTATAACAGCTATGAACTGGCAAAATGTCTTTCTGATAGAAAAACTCATTGTACTGGGACAATTAGAAA
>JAPDSC010142288.1:2221-27410 GCA_026290005.1 Latrodectus geometricus
ATATATATATATATATATATAACCGTACTTCACGACGTACTCCGATCTGTCGTAAAGTAAGGATATATATATATATATAGTGTGTGACTTTTACTTCTAATATGTTTCTGTATTTGTAACATTTTTTTTATTTTACAGAATCCTGTGGTGAAAAAGCTAAAAAAAGATATTCAGTGTGAGAGCAAATACAGAACAAAGATTAACACTTCCTTATGTAAAATAGCTTATTCAAAAAGTTCAATTCTGAGAATTTTTTAAATAAATCATTATTTTTCGCAATTACATTTTCGTAAGTAATCCTACTTTTTAATATACATTGCAGACAAATAATAACTTACACACTTTTCTTTAAAAGGCAAAGAAATAAATTTGAAGCAATGTATAATAAGAAACAGAAATAAAAGATATTTTAGTTACTATAAACAGCACTATTTAAAAATTCAACACTGTTTATAAATTCAAAAATATTTGCTCTCTCATTGTTATATTTGTATTGAACGCAACAATAAAATATTATGAATATTTCTTTCATTAAAATAGTACATAGATGCATTTCGCAGTAGAATTATTAGTTTGAAATATTACAAATACTTTTCGGAAATAATTAAATGAAGTGCTGTATGATTTTTCAAACAGTATTTTAATTCTAAAATCATTTTTTTTCATCTTTAATGTATAAGTATTGTTGAACTTAAATTAAAAATCAAAATTATTTTCTTTTACTCATTGTGAAATAGGGTGTTTGAAAAATAAGGAACTGAATTTTCTTTATTAAATATATTATATAGTATGTTAAAACTATTAATATTAAAATTTCGTTTGACTCAAAACATTTATAAGCAATTGCCTCTATATTATTATCTGCTTTTCTTTAAAACAGAGATTTTTAGATTATCACGATTTAAAAATAATAACGATTATTTTTAAATCGTATTTTACAACTAGTGCTGGTGATAGTCACTGTAAAACAAAATGTAAAATATTAGACTAATATTAACTTATTGAAGGTAATATATGATTTGAAAGTAATATATATTTATATATATTTTGATTTCAACAGTGTAACATAAAAACTGAATAAACTTTCACTGATATAGCCTTATAGCATTATTTAAAGAAATTTAAAAAACTAAATTTAATTTATTTGAATCATTTATTCTCTATTTATAATATTTCCTTATTAAGTGTTTCATTTAAAAGGAAAATTTAGAACTAAAAATTAATGAAATCTAATTTAAAATGCCCTCTACCAATACTTTGATTTTTTATTTAAACAAAAAATTATATGATTTAAAAAATATTTATAAATGTTTCACAAAAATTGTGAATATGATGATTTAGAGCTGCACTGTACTTTATGTGGCTTATATAAGTTATTATTTTCCAAGCGTTTCAATAATATATTCTTTTGTTTATATAATATATTATTAAATTATATAGTCCTAATTTGAAAATTAACAATGTAAAAAGAAAGTTTTGATGATATTTGCAACATTTATTTACGATTGAAACAACAAACTCATTAAAAAACTGATATGTATTGAAGAGAAATTATTTTTCATGTCAATAAATTATTTTTCGTAGATTTTGAGAGCAAATAAGACATACATTTATTTCATATGAATAACGTCTTTTCAAATCACCCTAGAGATTTAAACCAGACAAGAATTTTTATTTTATTCCTAACCACATTACTTTTCTGAGGAGAATTGACTTCAAACTCTATTTTCAACTGACAAATGTACGTAGTTTTCAAAACATTTTAAGCACCTTTAAATATAAAATAAATTTTTGATCTGAAATGTATTAGTAGTTGCAATTTTTATTCTTGCACTTATTCTTAATAAACTCATAAAAAACTGAATTTATTTTTCAAAGATTATTACAATTCCTTATTTTTGGTTTTTATTTTTCATTATAAATTCAATGTAACGTTCTTAATAATTTAAAATTTGTTACTCAGTTTTTCAGAAAATTTTTATCACTTTTTAAAAGCAAGTTGCGATACAGTTCTTAAAATATTGATAAATGATTATGTATTTTTAAGTTCTAACTCAGGCATCATCGTTATTTATGCTCTTTAGCTTAAATAAGTGAGTATCATTAATTATTCGGAAACTAGTCTAATTTTTATACTGACTAGCAACAAAAATTGATGGTAAGAGATTATCTAAAAGAATTAATCATGATTTCAAGCGAATGATAACTACGAGCTGCTTGCGATATATAAAATTTTTCTTTCTCCAGGGATATCTTATACATTTAAAATATTTTCAAAATTTTATAAGCAATTGATTATATTTTTCGTAGAGAAGTAACCGCATTTTAAATAATCATCCATTATTTTAAACAACTTATACATAAGGACGCTTACGAAATGGAAAATAAAACAAATGCGAGTTACGTTTATTCTTATAAATTACTAACGGTTCTAGAAAGTCATTGTTGAAAACAGCATTTTTCGCGAAATATTTCGAAATGGAATCTAACAAAGCATTTCTTTTAACTTTTTCCCTGTTTTTAAAATAGGAAGGTATAAATTTTTTTATTATTTTAAAATACTGAATTTCACACACACAAATTTTCAAGCTGATACTATTACATTTCAATTTAATTAAAACTTGACTTTAATAATTCTATTAAATTATATAGGATACATATGACATTTATATACCTGGATCAATTTTTTTTATTTAAGACAGAGGTATTATTGGGATTTATCTATATAAACTGTATGAGCCTCTTTTCATATTTTTTGCTTCAAAATGTCAATCAACTAACGTTCTAAGCACTAACTTTGATAAGTAAGTGAATAAAACGTAAGACAGTTATTTGATTGTCGGAAATTAAAGCGGAGCACACACATTTATAAACATATGTTTTATTTTAATTTACTTGTTGCATTTTATAACAAAATATTTAATTCATAAAATATATTTAAAATATTTTATAACTATAAGTACAAACCAATTAAATATCTATATTTTAATAGGGATTCCTAAAAAGATTTTTCTTTTTATTATTTCAACTCAAACAAACGTTCAGATATTCCTAAACAATTCCACGAATATAAGCAATAAAAAAAACGTCCAATGTTTTTAATGTCAATTAACAGCATATCATTTGTATTTCTCTGTTTGATTTAATATTTAGTTATTTACATTTCCCTACCTCCCTCTTTATATATGTGTTTGTAAATATACTTATATTTCTTTTATTGTTAAGTTATCTTTTGTTTTCAGTGCAACCGTAATGATGCACAATATTCTAGAAATTATTAATTTAAATTTGTAAAATGTTAACAACTTCAAAAATTTGAAGTCAAAAATTTAATTTGTTAGCAAAAATTCTTAAAAGGATTATTGTTTTTCTTCCATGCTTTAACACACAGATATTTTTATTTCAATGTATCAAAATAATTTCATTTTAAAACTTGTGCCTTAATTCACAATTCCCAACAATAGATTAAAAGTGCCAAAGAAATTTAATAATTTAAAAATATTATTTAAGATGGATTAAAAATTAATTAAAATATGATTTATGAAAATTATTTCAGATGAAAGCTTGTTAAGTAATAATGTTTCTCATCGGAACTTATTTTAAAGATATCTGTTTCATTAACCCTATACGAATACACTTTCATTTCCAATTAAAAGTATTGCATCTTTTAATGTTTATTTATCAAAAACTAATAATATAATAGTAATTATATATAAACGTTTTATAATAAGGACTTCTATTGGCATAAATGTTTATGTATATAAATGTAATTTATGTGTATATTGCATAACTATTGATTTCTATGTATAAAATATTTTATTCGTACAGTATATTTTAATTTAAATGTTAGTAAGTTAATTGCAAAACAAGAAACTTTACGACAATCATCTTTAATCAACAGGCTTACTTTATCTTCATGTAAGTTATAATCCGAAAATTAGAAGATATTTTATTAAATGCAAAGTGTGTAATAAATAAAAAGTATAACCATACAAATTTTAGAAGCCTGTCTGCAAACTTTGCAATAATTTTCTGAGAAAAAATTTTTTCACAATGATGCAATTTTATAAATTAGTCCCAATTTCCCAACGTCATTACTTTTTTTTCTCAATTTTAATTCCCCTTTTGGTATTTCCAGATTAAATAATATTAAAAAATTTAGACAAGTTTCATAAGAAAAGGAACTTTTTAGAAGCAAATTCCTTATGTGTGCAAGTTATGATAAAATGTAATAATAATTAAAGTTTAATAACTATTTTTAAATGATAACAACGAGAATATTTAATGAAAATATTTATGCCTAGAAATCATTATTTGCATAAGAAAAAATGGGTAAATTAGTAACAAATTTTATTTTTATATTTTGCACCAAGCCAAATTTTTTAATTCAATAAAGTCACTAAAAACAGAAAATATTTTTCAATTAATTTATATTCTATTAACTTCCATGAATTCGAAAATTATATAAGTTTTTTTTTTCATACTTTTTCAAAATTATGAATATAGTTATTTAACTAAAATACAAAATCTTCAGATAAAGAATTTAAAAGGGATAAAAGTGTCTATTTCTTTTTTTCAATAAGAATAAAGTGAATAAGAGTATGTTCGAAATGTATGATTTGCATGTGAGTGATTTTTTTCTATGCAAAAGCAAATTTTAAATCACTCTTTTCAAGATAATTTCAAAGACTTATTGTTCAAAAAGGAAGTTATGTATGGATGATTTTAAAAAGACGATTCCGGTGTTCAAAAGTTTGGTTATTCCCTATCTGGCAAGAAATTATTGTTATTTAAAAGGAAATAAGTACTTCTTGATAAAAAAAAATGGCAAAATAAAGAAAGTATGAATTTAAAAATGCAAATCTGAGAGAAATAGAAACCAACAAAAGCCTATTGTTTCTGCGCATTTTGGTTAAGAATTCATGGCTTTCTTTAGAATCACGGATTAATAACTTGAAAAGAGTTTGACTCCTTTCATTAAGGTATATGCCTTAAAGTATTTTGGTGTTAATTAAAAGCCATTTGTGTGCGAAATTTTAAGTAGAAATTTTTAGCCTAGAAATTATTTCTAGTCAAAAGAAATATTAAATGAAAGTAATAATTTCTATATAAAAATTTTATCCAATTCATGTTAGTTGGAACACTTTTAAGAAACAAATTCCATAAATATTAAATTGCTATGAAAAGTTATTCTTGCAGAATTTACGAATTGTTGAATTTCATTAAGTTGCATTAGGTCTTCTTTTTTACAAAACATTAGATTTTTTAATAGAATGTATATCTCATATTTCATTCTTTATTTACCATAATCCATGCATATTTTTTCCTTGGAAAATGTCCTATTTAATTTTATAGAATTATTTTGTTTACTGTTTTTTATTATATGAATATTTTAAATAATGTCTTATTTTTGTGTGTTAAACGAAAATAATTTGAGAATAAATCCTTATTCATATTCAATAACTCAATATTCATTTGAAATAATAGCTTAATATTAGCAAAAATTAAAACCTTTAATGAGGAATATAAAAATTAGGATTATAACTCAAATAAATCTAACCATGCTAGTTTATACGGGTTGTTTAATCTTTAATCATACAGATATTTTTAGCCACTAAAGTGACTCCAAATGCCGTTCAAAAGCTATGAAATGTCTCCATCTCATTCTGTTCCGTTCGGATTCATAATGACGTAAGTATATCCAATAAAGGCTTATCCACTCTCTAACTGGTGATAACCAGTTTGAGTTGAAATTTGGTGTCGTCATCTGCAGAACTGGAATCATTTCCATGTACATTGCATTTGCATTAATGAAACCATTCGATAAATTTTAAATAGATAATCTCCATCTGGTGTTTTAAAATATAAAAATTCCTACTCATACTTTTAACAGCTTAGCTTTTTAAAATACTATAGTCATACTTCTTTAATTTTAAAGTAATATTTTCATTTCAATACAAAACATAACATATTTATCTTTATAAAAGAATAATAAAATTATATTTTTTGACCTAGATATATGTACATTGAATAATTCAGAATTTTAAAGCTATGCTGTGAAATAATTTATATAAGATCATTCAATGTTTAATATTAAGAAGTAATCACAAATTTTTTTCTTGATATTCTGCAGAATTTTAATTGTTTATTTATTTACTAATGGACTAATTTCAATAGAATTTTAGAAAGAAATTAAGAATAAAACTTCATTTACTAAAAATCATACTTAGAAACTATAACCCATATGTGTAATCAAAATAGAAATTTTTTCACCCAAACTTAAAGAAAGAACCAAATTATTGGTGCAGATATCATTCAATAAGCAGGAAGAGAGATTTAATCAAATTTAATTCATTAACATTTTAATCAAATTTACCAGATAAGAATATTATAAATATGAGTTATTATTCTTCAAATTCATTAAAATAATTTAATGAAATTGCTGTTTTTTTAGTTATTATCATACGTAATGATATAGATATTTTATCATGGTTAGACTGACATTATAGACAAAGTTTTCATAATTCATTAAGAATAGATAGAAATAAATATAAGCTTTAGAGGATTAAGTATTCCAAGATTTCTTGTAAAACAAACTTATTGTCAGAACTCCTTCTAATATATATGGCATATTATGAGATACTCAGAAAGAAAGAAAAACTTTTATGTTACCCATAAATTTAAAATTGTTGATTGTTAAAAACAATAAAATTTTCGTAAATATTTTATAATTCCTTTATTTATACTACTGGCTATTATAAAACTGCTACATGAGAAAAGCGCCCATAAAGTTTACAAGATGGAAAGAAGAGTGGCGACGTTGCATATGAAAGTTTTCTGACGAAAACATTTTCTGTTACCTCATATAAAAGTAGAAATACTAATAAAATCAATGACAAATACCTGGTTACAGATATGACATACTTTTTAAAATACTATATGTCCTTTTGCAATATAAAAACAAGTCCTTTTGTATTTCGGGATTGGTGTGTATTAAATAATTTTTTGATAATCTGTGTTAATTAATTTACTTAAAATATTGATAATTTGTATCTTACATCTTCATCACATTCTTCCTTTACCATATATATTTTTTCACATTTATCCAAAAAATATCATATAACAATGAAATTTTTCTGGCCTATTTTTTGAAAATCAGAATTTTTTTATTTAAAAGTGCAAAACTTGGCTTTGATAACAAGCTTATTTTTAATAAATTATCAAAATTTTGTTTTAATGAAATAATATCATCAGCACGACAGTCCTTTGTGGGCTTGGGCCTTCCTCAGAAGCTTTTCCCAATCTGCTTTTCTCCCAGCAATTGATCTCCAGTTCAATGAAATAATATAAAAGTTTAATATGTCATTTAATGACGTAGATTAAATATTACATTCCCTCAGATAAATACTGCTAATAAAATGTGAACTTTATCATAAACTGAAAATAAATTTTAGTTATTTTTTGCCAGTTGTTATCAAGATAACCAAAACTATTAAGAAATAATTATTATTATTATACTAAGAAAATAAATCAAAATCTTCTAAATAAGAGAGATACTTAATTTATCTACAAATTAAAAGTATGAATATCTCTCTTACTTTAATGCATATTCATATTTTAAGTATGCATATTCATATTTCCTGCTTCTAATTTATTAATAAAAATATAACAAACTAGAAGTAATAATTAATAAACTAGAAATTATTTTTAATTTCTTTCTATTTTATTAACATATTATTTTTACCTAAATAACATTTTTAACAATTTGAATGATTTGTTATTGTTTTATTTCAAGATCAATTTTCCTCCACTAACATTTAATAATATTGTCAAATCGCTTAAAACTTATTTAAAAATATAAATGAAATTTCATTTAAAATAAAAGAATATAAAATAAGTGCAAATAATTTCAGTAAAATTGTTAAAGTTATCAAGATTAATATTATGAAAATATTCAGAAGAGGCGAATTTTCCTGTATATAAAGTAAGATATCAATCACAGAGAAATCTATAATGAAATAAAACTCTTAAAATGTGGCTGATATTATTATAAATTTTATTTAACTAGAATTCATTTTGTAAGTTTCATGCATTTTTATTCTAAAAGATGTAGGCACATCACAAGGTTAATTTTATAAAATGTGATTAAAAAAAGAAATGCTTACAAAGATCTTTAGTATTTTCAAAAGAATGTTATGAAATTTAGTATTTTAAAATAATATTACGTAACTTTAGTAGTAGAAAAGAATTTAAAAAAAAACTTATAAAATTTTAAAAGAATATTTTAGGTACAACTCCACTGATAAAATATGTAAGAAATGATTTTACACTTTAAATGTAATAAATCGATTTATATCATGGAATTTAAAAAAAAAAGCACGATGTGAATAAAAATGAAATAAAAGAAATAGAACAATTGGTCTTCTGAAACCTTTTTTCGAGCAGTTTTTCAAGCAAAATGCATTATTTCCAAAAGCAAAATGTCATGAATAATAATAATTATAAGTCTGAAAAAATTTAATTATTTAAAACTTTCTAATTAAATTGTTTATCCTATAAAGTATAGCGTTACTGTGGTGTCGTAGGAAATAATATTCAAAATAGGCAATATTTAAATCCAGTTAAATTATTTTTTACTAATTTACCATTCTTATTTCTGTAAAAGTTTACGGGGTATTTCTTAAGGTACTTAAACCTTTTTAGATACATTAATGCTTGCTCAACCTTATCAAAAGATCATAGGTAGGTATTTATCAAAATTGTTGTAACAGTTCAATTGGATTATTGTCTGACAATTTTTTTGTTCAAGTTATGTCACATTTTAATTTTTTTTAATTTAGCTTTCCTTAATTCAAAATATTTTTAAATACGTAATTTTTTCCCAATAATAAATTTTTACAAGCATAATTTTGAGAAATAATAATGAAAGTCTTCATCTTTGTAACTGATTTTATTTTATTTTATTTTACTTTTTATATTTCGTCTTTTTCAATAACAGCATGCAGTTATTGGTCAAAGAAAACTTAAAACATGAAATAAATTAATAATTTGGTGCAACACTCCATTAGCAAATTATTTTAGTTCAAAGTTTAAACTCAATGCAATCCATATGTAATTAATTTAGCTCTAAATTTAGCTTCAAAATACTAACGGAATAAATAAAACCTCATTAATACTCAAAAATAAGACCAGAATAATTTTATGACTTTAGAAAAAATTCCTTTGTGAATATAACAATACTTATTAAATAAACTCTTTCGTTTTTTATGATTATCTCATGTTGAATTTTCGCAAATTCTTATTTCAAAATTTCAATAGTTCGTGTAGCAATTTAAAAATGCATCCTTCCAATGATTTAAATTTCTTTGAGATTTTGCTCCACAATTCTAGTCTAAAACTTCTGACAGAACCTTTGATCCAACTATATGTTTGCACCTTGCATTTTTCTTCGCCAGCGAATATCTTTATATGTATTCCATAATTTTGAAAAATTAATTCATATTTTTGAAGAAAATGTTTAATAAAATATATTCTGTGAATCCATTCCTTTATCAATCCCTTGGAATTCATACAAATTCCAATATCACTGCGTTTCACAATTTTCACCGCGTTTATTCATAAGGTTTATTTTATGGATACATTACTGCTGGAAATCATTTGTATTATTTTCAAGTTGTGCTTTCCAATCAATAACAATGTATTCTTTTCGAAATACCACATCTGAAAGAAATATTTTAATATAATTTTAAAATTTGATTTAACATAGGAAATAAAAATGAATTATTTTATTTTTGATTAGCTCATTAAATTTCTTTTCCAATTAAAGTTATTAAAATTTATTTATTAATTTAATTATATTGAAGTGAAATCATACAAAACATTTCCTTTATTATGAGTACATTTTATTATAATTACATTTGCTCAAATTTAAAATTAATGAATATTCCTACAAAAAATTAATAAATATTTTAACGATTCAAAATTTCTAATTCTAATATTATTATTCACATTATTATTTCCATCAAAACATATTTTATATAGGAAGGGTTTAAAGTTTTAAATAACAATTACCCGGGAAATAAGATACATATATTATTGTTAAACGATTAAAATATTCACATTAATCATCTTTCAATATACATTTAAAATTTATTTTATGTATTTATTTATATCATTTTGTAAATATAATATTGTTATAGATTTTAATAATTAGCTTTGATTTCTTTTTATTATTTTTGTATTTTATTTTCCTAATTAATTTCAACAAAAAAACAATTTTACAAAATTTGGATTTTGGTAAATATATCACTGCCGTCCCTTTTCTTCGAGTTATTAAATAGGTACAGCTCTCAATACCTGATAAATAGAAATCTTTTTAATAGCTTGCTAAGTATTTACACTTTACAAGTATGTCACAAATATTCAAATTTCAATACATCATGTACTGTGAGTAGAATAATTGTAACATTCTTGTAAGAAAAAGGGATAAGTAATTTACTGCTCATGAATTCACTTCGCATAAATTGTTGAACTATTTTCAATCATATAAATTATTAAATGAATTCTTCTATATTTGGAATTACTTTTATTAAATATTTTGGAAGGTAAAAACTATATTCTTTAGTTCTTAAGATTTCTTTCTAATATATAATGATAGTTACCGGTGACAAAATCCACTTTAAATCCTAAATCCTTACATATTTATTTATAAGAAAAGCATCTGTACTAATCAAACAAATCCAGTTTCATGAGTAAGGGTATAAATTGTCTTTTAATATAATTAGTCACTTAGAAAGATTAAAAATATATGCTTGATCTTTTAGATCGATAGTCTTGGTGTTTTTTTATTGAATAACGACTAAACTAAAAATAACAGCTTTACAAACTAGTCATATAATTAATAATATAGAATTCAAAATAGTTTAAGATCCTCATAATCGTATAAGAACATAATCAAAATAAAAAAAATCAATGAATTGAAATAATTTATAAAGTTTTAAATTCTGGATATTGACTTTATTCAGATAATTGTAATTTTTATCATTAGTGTAGATATAAAACTATTTAATACATAATAACTAAAAAATTCAAATTCTTGAAACAGGAAAATGATTCTCATTAGGTTAAATGTTCCTTATAATTGCTTAAAATAAATTTCAGAAATATTAACTTAAAAACTTCAAATTTAACTAAATCTCTTGTTATTCAAATCTTGCATGCAAAATTGATTACATCTTCGAAAGTTTTTGTACGACAGGATTTATTTTCACTAATACTTTCATATTATACTTTTTAATGATTCAATATTAAATCCCACTTTTAATGTTTTTAAATAGTACATGATTAAAATATAACTTTTTTTCAATAAATGTAGTTTTAACTATTGATCTCCGCAAATGATATTTATGGTTAAAAACTTTATTATCCTTAACAATCACGGACAAAGATAAATGACTTATTTTATCATTTCAAAATCAGTATTTCAATGAAACTAAAAAACTTTATTTAAAATAGGGACGTAAAATTAACACAAGAACAATATATTTTAAGTTAAAATACACTTTTATCTCATTTAAATGTGAGAAACATTCCATTTATGCAACACAATTTAACGAGAATAATAGTATTTTTCACTGAAACATTTAACAGCATATCAAAAATCTTCTAAGATTAAGTGACACTTCTAAATTAGTAATTCTAAAATTGAAAATGTTGGATGTATCTAGTTTTTTTTAAATATGCTCGGATGTATTAGAATAAGCAAAAATCTGTTAAATGTCAATTCAAAATCAATCAAATTAATTTATGTATAGAAAACTATAATAACTCTTGAAAAATATTATTCCTTGATATTTTAAAAAAAACTTTTCATTTAAATGAAAGAAACATTTCTTAAATGTAGCATAATTTAGTATAATTTATTTTATTATTCACTGAAACACTTAATACGAAGTATAAAAACTCTTTAATGATTCTTCGAAAATTTGCAGATATCTCTTTTCTTAAACATGTGCAAATGTATTTTGATAAACACCAATCTGTTAAATTTTTAAATAAATAAAAAAAAATTTCATTTATATAATTTAGAAAAGGTATTTGATGTTTGAAGCATTAAGAATCGTTAACTTTTTGCTGTGATAAAGACAAACACTTATGTTCCAAAAAATATTGTTCCAAAACATTTTGCTTCTAGAAACTGTTGATATAGGGAGATATGACTGTGTGTGTGTGTGTGTGTGTGTGTGTGTGTGTGTGTGTGTGTGTGTGTGTGTGTGTGTGTGTGTGTGTGTGTGTTCCTGGAAGTTAATAAATGGATGTTAAAAACCCTTTAAATGGTCTTTGTCCATTAGATTTTTCGTTTCAAAATGCTAATCATTGATAGCTCAAATGCTTTTTAGCTTAAAATTAAACAAAAGCTTCCACACATAAATATAATAATTTTTCTAAATCTGCTTATGTAAAATTCATTATAGATATCTCCTAGGCCTTAAAAGAAATGGTTTTGTTAATAGTAATCTTCTATATAGTGAATCCTATTTTCATGGTTTCAAAAAATGTGGTTCACTAATTTTAAATTTCAGCATGCTTTTATCTCTTTCAAAACTGTATAAAAGCATTCAAGTTTTACATAATGAACATAGCAGTAGTGTGCATATGAGAGAGCTGGCGCAGTGACGTTTAGACCATAAAGCACACCCATTAAATTTCCACCCACTTTTAGAATCAATGGTGCGAAAGCTACCCATTAAATTCTAACCCCTTTTCAAAAAACAATGGTCCCTAACCCCTCCATTAAATTTCCACACCCTTTTAGAAACAATGGCCTCCAACCCCACCCATAAAATTTCCGCCCACTTTTAAAAACAATGGTGTAAAAAAGTCCCATTAAATTTCCACCCACTTTTTAAAACAATGGTCTAAAAAGCCCCCATAAAATCTACACCTACTCTTTAAAACAATGGTTGCAAAACCGTCCATTCCACTTTTAAAATCAATTTTTTAACCGCACCCACTGGTATAAGAAAACTCCGCCCTCTTTTATAAAAGTACGAATTCTATAAAACCCAATTTAAAAAAGCTCTTAAAAATTATCTAAAAAGTCGCTGACCCGGAAGGGTACCCCCTTAGGAGAGCACCCCCTTTTTCTCAGATGTTACTATCATGTGTTGAAAAAAAAAATCTTGAAAAAAATAGCAAAACGGCCCACCAGGTCAGTGATACCAGAAGTCCAGTTCCAACAGCTGTTTACGAATTCTAGAACCGGAATTCCGGTATCACTGACCCGGCAACGGGGCCTCAACATATACATATTAAGGACAACACAAGACAACACAAACACAACATCTAAATGGACATAGAGACCACAAGTCTCAACCCACCACTGATGTTTCGCTCCGTGGTTGATCCATAAGTGAGCTTAACGCAAATAGCATTACACTATTCGCGAAAGCTGCTACCAAGCCGAGGCTGGGGATCGAAACCGCGATCTCACGGTTGCTAAGCTTAGACTTTGCCACGGAGCTACTGGGTACCCGACACAGAGAGAACATCTAATTAATATATACATGTCACCGAAGTCAAAAAGACGCTAAAATATAGCTTTAAACAAGTCCTTTCTCTCTTAGAATGTGAAAAATCTTTAAAATACCAAAAACTGCAATTTATCTGATCGAAACACTTCAAAAACACTTCAGAAATTAAAACGAAAAGAGGCGAAAAATTTTCAATACCAGATTCCGAGTCCAGTTCGTGCTGCCATCCAGTGATAGTTAGAATTAAAATCTCTTACGTCAGTTGGGTTATTTTAACTATTGACGTAACAGGAAAAAGAAAAGAAAACACGTTTCTCTTTCGAGCGCTCTTTTTCAAGGTCGCAGCTGATCTCATTTTCGAACCGCTTCCTCTTTTTATTCATTTAAAGAAATGTGAATAATAATAAACAGAGATGGAAAATATATACGACTTATTATGTGACATGATAGCACTCTACGGGTCTGTGAACTGTAGAATGACTAGTTTAGCAAGAGTTTGTCAAAAGTTATTCTTATGCATAGAAGAAGAAGAAATTTATAAATATCAAGAAATTCATTCCTTAATTTTAAAATATGTTATTCAAATGCATCAAATATTGCATGAAGAGAAGAACAAAAATGTTCGGAAAATGGGGTGTGATATTTTATCTAAACTGAACAAACTGCTTTAGATTTTAATGATTTTTAAACCATTAAAATCACTGTTCGAATTGAAACATTTGCGCTGGTTGAGACTTCCCGACATCTTTACTTCCTAAATACACAAAGAAAAGAGGTTTCAAATCATTGAGTTTTAAATAATCTGACGCCATTTTATCACATCTTTGCGGTAAAGATACAAGACAATTAGCCAATTCTACAACTATTCTATTTCCATATCTTGTGGTTATCTGTTTAACTTCAGTAACAGGATATTTTTCATGGATGTTGAGTTCCCTCATTTTCTTGAAAGCCTTTCTTTCTGCTCCATCTTCAAATGAACTGAGTGCGTTTAATTTATTTAATAATTCCATTTTGCGTTTATTATATAAGAAAAAATTTTCATTTCTTTAAATGCGAAAAATTAGGTACTTATCTACACTCATAGCTTTGATTTGTCTCTTTTTTAATGATTCTATCTCCTCTGTATTCAATGTACCTGTAGGTATGTGAATAAGTGACCCATTCTCTAAACGAATTAAAATTTTATCAGTGTGGACCGCAACTTCAGAAATCAGGTATTCCCGGTCCAGTTCTTTATAAGTTCTAATATGTAAAGAATTAAGTTTTTCCATTTATTTATGGAGCTAAAAAAATTCTAACTTTTCGATGTGTAAATAGGGTTTTAACTTACATTGTCCTCCTGTCAGTACTGATAAAGTTAAAACATCATTCTGTTTCCCATACACAAATAAAATGATTGATTCTTCATTGACACGTATTTTCTTATCGAGAAGGACCTCTTTACCTTTCTCTAATCGTATCTTTGGTTTCTCATTCATGTTATCACAGGCTAAGAAAATTGTTACCTTCATATACATATCATGTGGTAGTTTTAAGTTTGAGTCCAAAAGCTTTGAAGTAAATGTATTGAACGGGAAAGTTTTGAAACCATTACCTATAAACTCTACTCCTCGATCTGTGGAAGCACAGAATGTCTTAGTATCAACATAGTATTTATTAGCACAATCTGTATCATATTGAGGTCTTTTCACACCTGAAATTCTTTGGTTGTGAGCATAATAATTTTTATTAATTTTATTCCATAGAATGCAGTAATAATCAAGATATTTCTTAGTAACAACATCGTTAGCATTTACAGGTTCTTTCACATTTGACACTATTTTATTGTTAGCATCATAATGATCGTCTTTTAAAATCAAAGCATTAGTATCAACATAATCTTTATTAGCACAATCCGTTTCATACTGAGGTCTTTTTACACCCGTAATTCTTTCATTGTGAGCATAATAAACACCTTCATGGAGTGTTAAAGCATTATTTTCAAAATATCGCCTATTCACAGCATTTTTCTCAGACTCTGGATCCTTTACATTATTTATCGTTTTACCTTTTGCATCAAAATTTCCTTGAGGTGAGTGCAGTAAACTTTTGCTTTCCAACAGATCAACCACTGTATCTACATAATCCCTAGTTGCAGAATCGGACTGCTCAACCGGATTTGAAAGATTGCTAATTCTTTTTCCTTTTGCATCGTACTGCTGATCATTTTCCGAAACAATTAAGCTTTTGTTGGACAAATCTCGAATGGATGACCTCAGATTCTTCCTGCATCTGTCTACGTAATATTTTGTTGTGACGTCATTATTTTCCGTAGGTTCTCCAGCATTCCTCAATATCTTTTCTTCCATATCGTAATTACCATCGTGTGTCAGTTTAAACCCTATTCCTGGAATACCAGGAGGTCCTTCTTTAAGTTCTTCCTCAAAAAGTGGATAATATGCTGTCATTTCTTTATTTTAATACAATTAATTTCAATAGTCTTCCGACTATTAAAATTAAAATACGAGACTACATTTATAACTTTAATGTTTTGATCATGGTGATATCTTGGTTCTTTATGTTCAAGTAGCATTTCTTGCGCTCTCGTAAGATGAAGTAGAAAACATAATTTTTGGTGGTGTTGTTCCTCAACCTCCAGTTGAACTCTATAGTCAGGTTATTCGTGTCTGTATAATTTTCGTGGTGAGCTAGATTGAAGCAAATGATTGGGTATAATTTACCGAAATTGGAATAATTGACCATGCATCCCGTTTCTGAATTAATGGTGTTGAGTCCAGCTTCCAAAAGAGCCGTGTACAGCCGATTGTAATCACCTTTCTCAAAATCCATCATGTAACTTACAGTTGGAACCCTTACATTATTAACCATCAGCCAACATTCCGTCATATCTAAGTTGTCGAATAACATGTTGTTATGTTTTGCATTTTCATATCTTTCAGTGTATTGTGGTATGACGTACAAGGATAATACTTCATCTGAAGTAGCATTTATGGAGTAAGACCCGCTTGAATTCTTTAAGAAAATATTCGACTTGACAATGCTGTGTTGGTTCCAGTTTATTTCCACAGGCTTATCCGATAACCTTAATTCGTTAAATTTTGCAGCAGCTGAATTCTTGAATCTGACATAAGGAAGCCAAAGCGATAAATCTTCCACTATTACCTTGTAGTCCTTATTTTGCTCATCTGTATACAGCATATTCTGACTGTGATTTCTTTGAAACTCAAACTTGACTTGGAAACCTGTAATGACCTTTTTGTACCTGTAATGACCTTTTTGTAACCTGTTAGCGTTTATTAAACCTCCTCCATTCACGAGAGCTACATTATCATCCGCTATTGCAGTTCCATTACTGTTAACAATTTTTAGCTTTTGCTGTAAATATCCGTTAGAATATAAGATATTGGAGTTAGTGTCTTGTATAAAGAAATGGTAAGTGGCATTTTCAGTAGAACTATCGCTATTTTCATGCCTAACTTCTCTATACTCGAGACTTTCGATGTCATCATCGTAATAATAATCGGTGTTGTTTAAATCAAATATTTTATTCATTTCGTTCATTTATTATAAAAACAATTTTTTTTCTTAATTTAATAGCTATTCTGCTATTAAATCAAATCTAAAGAAATTTCAGTCCAGCACCATGTTTTTTCTTCTTTGAAAATATCTCATTCAACTTATCATGGACAAATTGTTTGGCTTTACCTTCTAATGCACTTGGCTGCATTAACATAAGGGCATCTGAAAAGAACCCTCTCCCTTGTATCTTCTTACTCTTCCTTTGAAGTCTATGCTTATTCATTTCTTTATTTAGAGGGCAATAAAATTGTATTGTACTTCTTGCTTATTGAGGGGAATTAAATCACCTCTATGATTCGTTATTCTCATTCTGATTCTGTGAACACTCTCCATCCGAACAGGAAAGAACAGAGGTTTTTCAAATGACTTTATGATTTGACTGCCTGGACGATTAACATTCGTAAAAAAATAGATTACGTTGGAGGAGTGAAAGCCGTTGATGTAGGCTCCCTCCGCGACATCGCAATGTATATAAATGTTATCATTCCCACCGGATAAGTCGGCAATATACTTTCCAATTTGTTCAGACTCTTCATATATTTCAGGTTTGAAACCTAACAGTTTATGCAGGTTTTTGCATTTTGTTAAATCGATCTTATACCCGTCTTTTAACTTGATGGTTATTCTTTGCCGTTCCTCAACTATACCAAATAGAATTGGCGGATCATCCCCAAAAAATTTCAGCATGTAACGGTTCAACCCCTTAACAGTATAATTTCCATCCGGTAGAGACAGCTCTAACCACTGATGGTCATCATAATATGAAAAGGTCTCATCTTTGATATTATCCCAAGAAACGTACATTGAAAAGGACTGAAGAGCGATCTGCTTAAACCTAAATGGTCTGGAATATTCAATTGTAAAGTCTTCTGACTTTTCCGAGTTTTTCGAATCTAATATTAATAACACCATTTATTTATAGAGAACATTTATTTCATTATGGTCACTAGGTTCTTGGGTAAAAGAATACAAGACATGTTCAACGGACTTACCATTGTTTCTTTCACTAATATATTTCATACAAAAGTAACCACATTTGACAGAGGCCGGGTGTTGTAAAAAGCTTGAGTTATAACCTATTTTTTTCCCAGAACTTTGCAGATATTTCTTAATACTCGTAGGAATTTTGTAAACATGTTCTCCAAAAGGATCAAAGTACTCCACGAAATTGTTATTAGGGTCGTTATAGTAACATACCCAGTGTGTACCAGGTCCTGTTGCTATGTCCAAATTAATAATACCGTTCTCGAACCGTCTCATCTTTTTAGGCAACAGATCCGAAGTGAAGACACCCCTAAACCCTCTTTCTTGCTTCATATTGTCTTCAATTACTTCGTTGGATATTCCCAGTTTTGATAGACTCCCTTTCCACGGGGTTTTTTTTGAGCACAACCCGATCCGGAAATTTTATCCAAAGCTTTCTTTGCTCCCCATCCAGCTGCCCCACTTGCGGCACCTAAAGCCAACGCCTTAGCTCCGGCAATTAATGCAGGTAAAAATGGAGCTAGAAAGGGTAGAAAGCCACCTGTTTTCTTGAGTTGTGTCTTGCTAATAGTAATTCTCTTTCCCTTCCCGATTTGAGCTATTTGTGTTGGAGTTAAGTACATGTCATAGTTAGAAGGTTTTGTCCTATCTATTTGTAGGGAAACTTCTTCTCCTTTCTGGTATGCAGATTTTAATTTAGCAATCTGATGATCGCTTAAGTGTATTTTGGTTTTGACGTAGTTACTCATTTATTTAATAAGAAATTTTTATAGTATTCTTTTACTTGCTCGTTGGTTAGAGTTCCTTCTCTTAATAACGCATCCAGTAAATCAACGACTTGAATGTGCAATTTTTTACTCTTGGATCCATTACATATTTTATCGGTGAATCGAGCCAAAATTTCCAGTTTATCTTCCACTCCTTTACCGAGGTATATTTCTTTTCTTTGTAGGTCCCTCAACCGCTCTCGATAATCCTCTAAGGTAATCATATGTTCTCTTAAATAATCAGCTTTAGTTAATAGTTTATCTTCTCTTTCTTCATCCTTTTTGGTCATTCGAGCAATCTGACTCATAACGTTTCCTTTTTGACGAGCCAATTTTAAGTAAGTACTCTTTACTCTATTGATAACTTCCTGCAAAGCATCCTTGGACTCATTGTACAACTTTGAGGGACTTGGAAAATTATTTTTCTCTAAATACTCTACATCCAAATCTTTATCAAAATAGAAGATATTTGGAGTCTCTGGAGTCGCTGGAGGCGGTTCAATCGCAAGAGGAATCTTATCAACAACATCTTTTATAACCGTAAAATGTTCCTTTCTAGTAACATCTTGCTGTTGAAGTTTCTCGGTCACAGGCTGGTGAAATTCAGACAACGTTCTCTGCAGACCTAATTTTTGTTCAAGATTTTGTTCGTTGTTCTTTCTAATCTCCGCCTGAATCTTAAACACTTTCAAGTCATTCTTAACTTCTTCTCTTAGCTTCTTATTTCGCTCTTTTTGTAAAGCATTCATTTATTAGTAAGCAAATTATTTTTTACTGGAAGCAAATCGGGTTTTATTGGAAGCAAACTATTTTTTACTTGAAGCAAAAAATTTTCACATTAAATAAAGATGATTCCAATTGAAGATTATACCGAACCAGAAGAATTAGCTGATGCAAATCAACATTATTTATTACCGAAGCACCCTTTCAGACTTTTGATCGCTGGAGTTTCAGGCACAGGCAAAACGAATTTATTACTGAATTTCATTTATGATTACCTTGAGTTTGATAACTTGTTCATTTGCGCTAAAGACATGTTTGAACCCAAGTACACTAAGCTCAAAGAAAAGTACACAATGTTTGATGGTGTGGATATTAAAGATATATTAGCAAAGTATCCCAAAAAGAAGAAAAAAATTATGCTCGAGTTATTTGATAAATACGGCAAGAAAGGAACCTTATTTTCCTCGGATACAAAAGACTTTATAACAGTGGACGATCTGGACCCATCTTGTAAAAATGTCGTTGTCTTTGATGACTGTGTGACAGACAAAGACCAGAAGAGTATCGAAGATTTCTTCATCCGAGGTAGGAAGAAGAATGCCTCAATCATTTACCTCTCTCAATCCTATTACAGAACGCCTATTGTTATTAGGAGAAATTGCAACTACTTGATATTTTTTAACCTCCAACAGAGGAAGATTCAACAGATCATAAGGGAGGTAGATGGCAATCTAACGAAAGAAGAGTTCAATCGATTGTACAAAAAGTGCATGCTACAACCATATGATTTTTTTATGCTTGATTTAGTGAATCCAGCCTTGAGATATCGGAAAAAATATTTCATCCCTATAAATAAAGATGGAAGAATACTTACGGAAGAAAATTTACGTGTATAGAAAATGTTACCACCATTATCATAAGATAAAGATTTCACTATCCATTACAAAGTTCCTTTGCAGTTCATTGGGCTTATCCGCTTTTGCGATGGTACCCTTAGCCGCTCTGAGCTTAAGTGCTGGTATAGTCGAAGTTATCGAAAAGTCCATGAATATCGTCGAAAGGAATGAAGAGTATAAGCAGTCTTACAAGTTTTATAAGCAGCTGCTGAATTCATTCAAATCAAACGCATTATCAGAAGAAGAGGTGTACAGCAGAGAGGATGATTTTATCAATAATTCAATCTACTTACCCAGAGAAAAATACATGAAACAAACCCAACTGAACGGCTATGAGTATGTGAGTAAATAATTTTTTACATATAAATAAATGAAGAAAGGAAAAGGAGTTATAAACTCTGCAATCAATAATTTACCATTTGAAATGCATCTGCCTGGTCACCAATTTACAGGGCCAGGAACTCAATTGCTCAAAGGTAAAACTAGACTAAACCCTGATTTAACATATAAAGAATGGAGTAAGCCCATTAATAGAGTCGATGAAGCTGCATATAAACATGATGTATGTTACCTAAAAAACAAAGACACCGAAACAAGAAACAAGGTGTGTGACACAAACATGATAAAAGAACTTGAAGATATTCCCAATCCAACACTCAGGGAAAGGCTAGATAGAGCTGTTGTGAAGCCAATTATCAAAGCAAAGAAGACATTTGGAATGGGTTCAAAAATATACTGCTTAAAATGTAAAACTCACACCGAGACTAAAGACGTGCAGCACACTACCTCAAAAAATGGCAGACCTATGATGAAAGGAATCTGCATGGATTGTGGCTCTAAAAAGAGTCGTTTTTTACCGTTAAAGGGGTAACTGAGGACCCCGAAAAAGTTTATTACGATCCGGAGACTGGATATTGCGGTATAAACGAACTCAGTAGAAAAACAGGTTTAAGTCGAAAAAAAGTCTCAGATTTCTTACATCAACAAGATGTGTACACAAAACACAAACCACTCATCAGTAAGTTTAAAAGAAGGAGAACTTATGTCTCCCACATTGATGATCAATGGCAAGCAGATTTAATGTTTGTCTATAAATTTGCGAGGAGTAAGCATAATGATGGAACTAAATATCTACTAACAGTTATTGACTGCTTCAGTAAATATGCATGGGCCATTCCTATTAAAGACAAATCATCAAGCGAGGTGACTCAAGCATTTAAAAAGATCTTCAAAGAGCGGGTTCCGGAAAGGATTCAGACGGATAAAGGCCTAGAATTCGTTGGCCATACCACTCAAGAGCTATTTAAAGAGAAAAATATCCAATGGTTCACAACAGAAAATGTTGAGATAAAAGCGGCAATGATTGAAAGGTTTAACCTCACGCTAGGCAATAAAATAAAGCTCTACTTATGTCAAAATAACACTGAAAGATATATAGACGTACTAGACCAATTAGTGAAGAATTACAACAACTCATACCACAGAAGCATAAAGATGACGCCCGTGGAAGCCAGTCTGGATGAAAAGAGTGGAGAGGTGTATCGTAACCTGTTTAAAGAAAAGACCATACGCAAACCTAAATTTAAGGTAGGGGATAAAGTAAGAATATCAATATATAAATCCACCTTCAGAAGAAGTTACCAAGCGACCTTCACGGAAGAGGTATTTATCATTTCCGAAGTGTTAAAGACCGACCCTATCACCTACAGGGTAAAGAACTTAAGTGATGAAGAAGTGAAAGGTACTTTTTATGATAATGAACTGGTAAAATATGATAAGAAAGACAGCGTGTATAAGATTGAAAAAATAATCAGAAAGAAAGGGGACAAATATCTAGTAAAATGGGTAGGCTATCCTGAGACCAGTTGGATCCATAAAAACGATCTTCTATAAATTTATTTTTAATAGCTGTCATGGCTATTAAAAATTGATCAACCATCACTTATTGGGGTCCAGTTTAAAGCTTCGAAAACGGTTCGACAGATTTCTTCATTCTGCTCAAGTGTTTTCTTCATTTTAGGTAACTTAAGTGATACCTGAAAATCTCTTTTCCGCAACAGATGAAATAAAACGTATTCTTTGCTGATTAAGTTTTTTCGCTCTGGAAACAATTCTTCATATTTATGGATAAATTTTAAAAACTCAACCAAAATCTCATCTTCTAAGGGAATATTAAGCCCATTTAACCATTTAGTGAGATTTTTCACTCTGCTTTGACTCCTCTGTTGCATCTTCATCATCAAGTATAACTGCTTTCCATCGATAGGACGATTATTAGGATTGTATCTCAGCTCTTCGTGACATGTCATACACACATAAAATTCATAATCATCTTTGGTTACAAATTTGTGTGCACACTCTTGAGTTGAAGACACTTTGTTGACTTGACCAAAGTGTTTTAATATTTCCATCATTTCGTCTGACATTTATTATTAAAAGTATTCCTTTTAACTTCTTTTAAAGAAATGTGAAAATAAATCTTGACTTTAAGTACCACAGGGTGCTTTGTCGTCTTGAAAAAGTAAAAGTTCACTGTGGAGGCCAGCCTTTACGAGATTAAAGGTGATTCTCTCAACTAACAGGTAATGGTACCATTGAAATTGAATGAACCCCCCTCAATATTTTAAGCATTTAAAGAAACGCATTTAGTATATAAAAGAATGCAAAGTTCAGTTTATCAAAATATTTACACACATTTAGATAACCTTCAAGCCCTGTATTCTAATGCAGGTGGGGAAATGTGTTCATTAGCATATTTATGTGAAAATTTGACACCACTTCTAGAATATCTCGGGAACGATCATCCTAGATTATTCGCTGATGTGAGGAAATTTTTCCTTGCTTGCCTTGATCAAATGTATGACATAGTTTTTAGCGAAGAAAACGATGATTTGCGAGATGAGGGTTTAGAAGATTTAGATGGAGTACTTAGCATACTCGACAAACTAGTTTAGTTTGGATTGCGTTTTCATGGTTGTTAAACCATCAAAATGTCTTTTAAAATTGAATGTACCCCCTCAATATTTTAAGTATTTAAAGAAACGAGATATATATATAAAGATGGAATCTAAAACCGTTCGGCAGTTGCAAGACTACTGTCGGGAACATAATATTCGAGGGTACTCGAAACTTAAGAAGGCGGAACTGATTGAGCTCATTCAAAACCATAGTGGCTTTTCCAGTTTCCATAATGACTTGTTCAGCAAATCCAAGAAGAAAAGAGAACTTAAAATCAGGTGTTGTGGTAAGTTATATAAAGAATCTAGCATAAATAAGCACTTGCAAACAAAAGCTCATCAAAACTATAAGCCTAAGAAAGCAACCACCTGCCAGGAGCATGATTTTGATAATATACAGAACCTGCATCACATGACCATTAACCAACTGGGTGAATTTTGTCGGACGCGTGGTATTAGAGGCTATTCCAAATTAGGAAGGAAGGCAGACATCATAGCATACATTGAGAGTGCATTGTTCAACCGTCACTTCGCCTTTGATTCTGACCTGTTTTCAGATACGCGGGAGAGAAGGCTGTATACCACCAAAGAAGTTGAGACGGCATTTAAGTCTCGGTTGAAGACGTACGATATCCCAAACGAACACAATCTGGTGCTTCCCGTAGACTTTCTGAATGATGTTTCATCATTAGTCCGGGGCCTCATCACCAAACATCTGAAAAGGTTGCATGGGCTGAAGGTTAACTTCCAGTTCCTTTGCGACTATGAAAAGGGGAAGGATGACTCACTGATAGAAATGGAGAAGAACTTCAAAACAGAAAATGAAGTCATCTTAGAATCGACCGATTTGGTAGACTATTACAGATCGGTTATCCAAAAATTATTGACAGAGATGGAGGAGTTTGTTGCTAGGGGTTCAGGTTGGACGCTTGTCAGGATTAAAAGCCTTGAGGTGAGGATCAATAAGTACAACCCACTGAGAGGATCATCCTACATTGATCTACCTAAAAGAATTAAATTTAAAAAAGCAGTCATCAACGTACAAAATGAGGATAATAAATGTTTCCTGTGGGCGATACTTTCTGCACTACATCCAGCTGAAAAAGACGCTCAAAGAGTCACAAAATATAAACCATATGAAAATGAGCTAAAGTTCGAAGGTATTGAATTCCCAGTGAAGGTGGAGGATAGAATAATTAACAGGTTTGAAAAGTTGAATAATGTATCCGTGAACATATATTCATATGAAGGTAATGACATTTACCCATTGAGAATCACTAAAAATAAGAATGACAAACACATCAACTTGCTGTACATAAAGAATAAGGAAGGAAACAGTCATTACTGTTGGATTAAAGACCTCTCCAAATTGATAAGTGGACAGCTGACTAAACACAACGGAAAGGTATTCACCTGTGAGAGATGTCTGCTGTATTACTACTCCGAAGAGGATCTCCAAGCTCATGAAACGGATTGTAGGAAGAATGCACCAGTTAAGATTGTAATGCCCAAGAAAGACGAATCCCTACGGTTCAAAAACTACCAAAGGTCTTTACGATTACCCTTTGTGATGTATGGAGACTTCGAGTGCTTGACAAACAAGATAGACACCTGTTGCCTCCCAAAAGACAGATCTTTTTTGCATAAATATCAAAAACACGAGCCTATGAGCTTCACTATCTACATCAAATATAAACATGCAGACTATAAGACACCAATCACGTACAGAGGACCCGATGCCACCAAAG